>DXKC01002338.1:0-13519 GCA_031170775.1 Cymbopogon citratus
GCCACACCCATGCATGGTTCACGCTAGCTGCACCTCCATTGATGCGCGTCGCGTCTGCATTCATGCACGCTTAAAAGGTTAGAATTGAATGATGACAGGTTAACGTTGCAGGTGGGGAAGAAGGCGGACACGATCATCCTGCCGCTGGAGCTGCTCCGGCAGCTGAAGCTGGCCGACTTCGCCGACGGCGTCGAGCACCACCAGTGGCAGCGCCGGCAGCTCAAGCTTCTCGAGGCGGGCCTCATCCACCACCCGTCCCTCCCACTGGACCGCCTCAACGCCCCCGTGCTCCGGTTCCGGGAGATCATGCAGGCCGCCGACGCGCGCGCCATCGACACCGGCAAGGCCTCGGACACCATGCGCGCGCTCTGCGACGCCGTGCTTGCCCTCGCCTGGCGCTCCGCTCCCGGCACGGGGCCGCCGGGCGAGGCCTGCCACTGGGCCGACGGGTACCCTCTCAATGTCATCCTCTACGTGTCGCTGCTCCAGGCCATCTTCGATCTCAAGGAGGAGACCGTTGTGCTCGACGAGGTGGATGAGCTCCTGGAGCTCATGAGGCGGACATGGACGACGCTGGGGATCGACAAGATGATCCACAACGTGTGCTTCGCCTGGGTCCTCTTCCAGCAGTACGTGGCCACCGGGCAGATCGAGCCGGACCTCGCTGGCGCCGCGCTCACGGTGCTCGGTGACGTGGCAGCCGACGCCAGTCAGGAGGACCGTGACCAGGTGTACGCCCGGGTGCTCTCGAGCGTTCTCGGGGCGATACATGGCTGGTCGGAGAAACGACTCCTTGACTACCATGAATGGTACGGGAAAGACATGGCTGCCACCGGCGGCGCTGGGGCAATGGTTAGTGCCCTGTCGCTGGCACTTTCCACGAGCAAGATCATCGCAGAGAGTGTGCCTGGGATGCGCATCACTCTGGCAGACTCCGAGCACGAAGGCGACGGCATCGAGGGCTTCGCTGGCAACCGTGTGGATCACTACGTCAGGTGCTCCATGAGAAATGCCTTCACCAAGGTTAGGAATGTACCTATATATACGTGGCCACATTTCAATGCCGTGCCTAGATGTTGAGAAATCTGATGAATGCAACGACAGACACTGGAGAACGAGCTTGGGCAAGGAAACAGCGTGATCATCCAACGCGACAACGACCCCAGCGAGATCGTGGCGCGGCTCGCCCAGGACACGGAGCAGCTGGCTCAGTTCGAGGTGGACAACTTCAGCCCGGTGCTGAAGCGGTGGCACCCGTTCCCGGGCGCGGCCGCCGTGGTCACCCTGCACAGCTGCTACGGCGTCGTGCTGAAGCAGTACGTGGCCAAGGCCACGTGCCTGACCAACGAGCTGGTGCACGTGCTGCACGCGGCGGGCAGGCTCGAGAAGGCCCTGGTGCCGATGATGGTGGAGGACGTGGCGGACAGCGACGACGGCGGCAGGGCGTTGGTCAGAGAGGTCGCCCCCTACGACGTGGAGTCCCTCGTGGCGCGCTTCCTCAGGACATGGATCGAGGAGAGGCTCAGGATCGCCAGGGAGTGCCTCCTGAGGGCCAAAGACACTGAGGTCTCTGTTCATCACCAACACAGGCGTGTCCAATGCATTCGATTCAATCTTATACAAAATCTTCAATGTGTGCCTCATGTCGTGTAGAGTTGGGTACCGAAGTCCAAAGGCGAGCCGTATGCGCGATCCGGAGTGGAGCTCATGAAGCTGGCCAAGGCGACCGTCGACGAGTTCTTCGGCATTCCAGTGAGCGCCAGGGACGACATGGTTCAGAACGTCGCCGACGGCTTGGGTGCCATCTTTCAGGAGTACATCACCTTCCTCGCGTCTTGTGGTATAATGCTGACGATCACGACCATCGTTTCACTTCACATGCTTTTTCCCACCATTATGTGTAATGCTGACATCAGGATCGGTCCTTCATGTTTGGCTCAACAAACAAACAGGCACCAAGCAGAGCTACATCCCGTCGCTGCCTCCACTGACAAGGTGCAACCAGGACTCGAAGATCTTCAGGCTATGGAAGAGGGCGGCGACGCCGTGCCGAGACCCCGGCGCGAGACCCCGGCGCGAGCCCACGCGGCCGCGTCCACCACAGCCAGAGCGTGTCCATGTCGGGCGGCAACAACCCGCGCCAGTCCACCAGCCGCGGCACGCAGCGCCTCTACATCCGGCTCAACACCCTCCACTACCTGCTCAGCCACATCCAGGCGCTCGACAAGTCCCTCTCCTTCTTCTCGCACGGCGGGAGCACCTCGCCACCAACGGCGGCGCTGGCGTCCGCCGCGAACCGCCACCTCGGCCCGTCGTCCAGCCATTTCGACCGCGCCCGTGCCGCGGCGCAGTCGGCCATCGTCCATGTCGCCGAGGTCGCCGCGTACCGCCTCATCTTCTTGGACTCGCACCACTCCTTCTACGGCGGCCTGTACGTCGGCGGCGTCGCCGACGCCCGCATCCGCCCCGCGCTCCGCGCGCTGAAGCAGAACCTGTCGCTGCTCGTCTCCATCCTCGTCGACCGCGCGCAGCCGGTGGCCGTCCGGGAGGTGATGAAGGCCTCGTTCCAGGGGTTCTTGATCGTCCTGCTTGCCGGTGGCAGCGACAGGAGCTTCACGATGGAGGACCACGCGATGATCGAAGAGGACTTCCGGAGCCTGAAGCGAGCCTTCTGCACGCGCGGCGAGGGGCTCGTGTCCGAAGACGTTGTCGAGACCGAGGCCCGGGCCGCGGAAGGCGTCGTCGCGCTCATGGCGCAGACGGCGGAGCAGCTCGTGGAGGAGTTTGGCATCGCGGCGTTCGAGTGCACCGAGGCGGTCTCCGAGAGGCAGCGCCTACCGATGCCGCCGACGACCAGGCGGTGGAGCCGCAGTGACCCAAACACCATCCTGCGCGTGGTGTGCCATCGCGACGACGAGGTCGCCAACCATTTCCTGAAGCGCACATTTCAGCTTCCCAAGAGGCGGTAACTGCTGACTGGGCTCGCAGAATGTTTTTATCGTTGCGGCCACGGTGTGTGTGTGCAGACTTCATTTGCATATATTAATTAACATGGGGTGTATGCGTATTAATTTATTATTACAAGCATCTGAAAACAAATACGCTTGAAATATTTGCAGATTGTAGTTCGAGTTGCAGGAATGAAGGTCGAAGGAGGAGAATTTGTCTGAGTGTTGAAATTTGAAGTGATTTTGGTATTGAAGATGCTGGTAGTGGTACAAAATATTGCAGAATTACTAGCTCCCTAAACAATTGTAAAATCCAGACAGCAATTATGCTACAGGTTAAAATTTATTGTGACTGCAATTCACAATGGGGGAACAGATACTAGCATAATTTTGGAAGGGACATGCACAAATACAGTTGATCATATTGACAAAAGAACCACGAAAAACACCATACTAGAATATGGATGACAATGTAATGTTTACAAACATATGAAAGAATATGGATCACAGAAATGTAACTGGTTTCACAATCTCGCACTCTCACACACAGACTCTGTATCTTTGCATTTCCACCCAGCTCAGCACTCTCACTCTCTCCTCCTAGCGGGAGGTGTTCACTGTTCAGTAGCAATCCCACATTTCATCCTGCAAAATTCTGCACATGTTTTACCATCAGAAGACTATACTTGGAAAAGCAAACAAGGATTACATCAACAGTCAGATTACTGAAACAAATCTCACCTGGCCAAATCTGGTTCTGGTCCTCATAAACCCCCCTCTTGTGACCGGATCAGCCTCCTTGGCACTGCAGTTCCAGTAAGCCCCTACCGTCCCCAGGATTGGCATGTCGTCTGGGCTCGGGCTCGGGGACCTCGACCTCCTCGGCGTTGAATTGGCCGACGATATCTTGATGTCCTCCACGGTGAGGGCCCCAAGGATCGGCCGCTCCTCCCGGCTGATCGGTGAGTAGGACCGGACTGAGTTGCTCTCCGGCGTCCCAGAGGAACCGAGCCACGTGGAGAGGCTGGCGTCCACGGAGGCCTCCTGCTTGCTCGGCGTGCTGGGGGTGTAGCTGAAGTCCGAAACCGCCGGCCTCTCCTCCTTCCTCTTGGCCGCCGCCGGTGGCTCGGCGAGGAGGTCCATCCGGTTCTCCTGCCCCACAGTGACGTTCTCCTTGTCGGAGGACTTGGGCGCGGCGGCAGCGCGGGGCTTGGGTTCCTTCCGGGTGAGGGTGAGGTTCTCCACGGAGCTGAGCACCGCGGGGGCCTCCGCCGGTGGCACGACGGGCGCCGCTACCTGGCCACCGGAATCCTTGGACGTCTTGGCAAACGGAAGCAGGAAGAGCGACTCGCACACATCCTCCTCGCTGCGGCCGATGCCGAGGAGGCCGTGCTCGTCTTCGTCGTCGTCGATCGCGCACTCATCGATCCCGTCTTCGCCTTCCTCCTCCTCGTCCTCCTCGTCGTCGTCTTCGAACTCGTCGTACTCGTCCTCCTCGGCGTCCTCGTAGTCGCTGTCGCTGTCGTTGCCGGCGCAGTTGCTGTACCTGTGGTTCAAGGGGAAGGCCTCGGACTTGGCGCACTCCGGCGCCAGCATCCACCCCTTGTCGCTGCAATCCCCTGCACCATCCTCCGGATCGGCTCCCTCGCCGTCGTCCTCCGGGATCGGGGCCGCCTCGAAGGTGGTGACGTTGGGGTCGAACGTCACCTTCTTCTTCACGACGGCCAGGCACATGTCGTCCGTGGAGTCCCTGAACAAGCACAACACACGCTAAGATTGAAACGACGAGAGCGGCGGCTCATTCACAAACCGAAACTGCAGCGATCCGCCCACGAACCTCAACTCGAGGAGCGTTGCTAGGAGCGGCGCGGCGGCGGAGATGGCCTCCCCATCCAGATCAACCTTCTTCGGCGTAACCCGCGGCACGGCCTGATCCCAAATCACACACAGATTCGATCAGGCGATTGGATCCATCTAACCCTAGAACTCGATCGAGCAACGGGAGAAATAAAACAAAGCACTCGATCGGGCAACGGGAGAAACAGAACAAAGTGGATCGAATCGGTTACCCGGGCGCGGCCGTTGGGGGACTGTGCCGGCGACCGCTTGCGGCGGCGGCGGCGCTCCTTGGCCCCCCCGAAGCAGCCAAGGAAGCAGCCCATCGCGAAGCGCGGGCGACGGCGTGAGGCAGCACCGCAGCAGAGAGCGAGTGGGGAGGGGAGCGCGGGGCAGTGGTGATTAGTGATGAGCCGGCGGCATTTGGGGGAGCGGGAGGGGGGAAAACACAAGTGGTGGTGGAGGGGATGAAGCCGTTGGGTGGGAGGGAAAGCAGAAGCGCCACGACTGGTAACGGTCAAGTTGACCCAGCTGGCAAGTGACCGTTGGACGATGGAACCCGTTGTGTGAGAGGGCTCCCACTAGAATGGATCCGAGGGCCACCAAGAACGCGGGCTGGGCCAACATGGGCCGACTCCACGGGGCCCGTGGTCATGCGTGGACCACTAAACAACCGCTGATCGCTCAACCGGGCTGGGTCGACCATCCGTCTAGCAACAGTGTACTTCGTGCAAGTGCACAATTTATTTTTCCTATCTTTATTACGGCCCCACATCTCTCAAAATAAATAATGCACAGGCATAGCGGCACAGATTTAGGTGGAAAAAAATGAAATTCCGCATCTCATTTGTTCTACAGTAGTCTTTAAAAACAATCTGGATACTAACTACTGTAATAAGTAGAAGAAAGGATGTTGGAAGCAAGGATTAAAAAGGAACATCCCATGTTAATACATCAAATAGTATTGACAAAATCGATCTGAATCATGCATAGGAATTAGTAGTGTTCGATTCTAATAGCATTTGCATTATCACATGAATCATTAGTCTGCCAAAAACTCAGGATGCTGTTGGTATCCAAAATTAAACCAAAGAAAGGCATTCTTTCTCGGCTTTCTTTAATCCTGTCTACCTACTGTATCCAGTGATCATTTCTAAGTCTTTGATTTAACTCCCAGTTAAGGCCAGCTAAATATCCACCCGCTGCTTATCACCAGTTCGGCGATCATTGCAAAATGCACTTCCTTGCGTCCATAGGACAGCCGGACTGCCGGAGTCTGTTGGAATGAACCTATGTATGCATGATTGTTACTGACTGTTAGGGCCAAGCCGAAGACAGGAATTGACATCAGCTCTTTATACACACGATAGAATCCACCTGTGCAAGATGTATTTACATGATTGAGCATATGCATGTATCCAAATATTCATCATCTGAGTCGCTTGAGTCACTGCAAATTATGGAAAAGATAAAAGCATAGTAAGTAAGCTTCAGTAGGGCTCTCCTGAAACTCCAACAGAAACAAGATTTCTCGAAAACTCCAACAGAAACAAGCAAGGCAATTTAAGTATAGCATGGAGGCTTTTAAAGCAGTAGCGATTGTCAAATATATCTGATTTGTTACAAACATCACTCATGCCCGTCCCCTAAGGAGAACTTCTTTCTCAATTAAAATAATATTCATAATACCTAATGTGGATTCTAGTATAAATTGAATAATATTAGACAGAACAGAGGGAAATTATTTGTTTTAGGAAAATATAATATCTTCAGTTGGAAAACATATTTATTGAGAAAAGTGCACAGTTGGAAGATAACAGAGGGAAATTAATGCCTTTTTGCAAAAAAGGTAACTACATGCTCAGTTAGAAAATATAAAAGCGCAACGAGCTCCGACAGAGATCATTGTTGATTGCATTACATCATGACTAATTAATAATAACAAAGAATTCAATGAATCTCAAAATCTACTAAGATAAAAAAAGAGTCGCTGATGTTAAAAAAACAGAGCTGTTACTTAGCTGGTTCCCAAGAATTAAAAAGTGCAATACATGCGATGTAGTAAAAACAGAACATGCATATTAACAAGGACAAACTGCAATAGCTTTGTCAGAACAGGACCTTAGCATGCATGTTCATAGCACCAAACCTCTAAGATTATTCATAGCATCAAAGCTTTGGTCAAGCCGACAAACAAATACTCAAGTAACATAACATTGTCGCAAATAAGCTGATAGCTCGATGGTTAGGTGGCTGGTTGCAGCACCCAATCTGCCACCCACCTGCGTTCAAGCGCCGCTTGACGCAGATGTTGTACTGGGGCTTTGCCCAAGTAAATCCTGTCTCTTATGCATGGAGCCACAAAGGGACTGCGATGTGCCTTCTAGTTTGCCGAGCCTTGGTTGGTTCTATCAATCACACAAGGGATGCAATGTGTAGTCTGGTCTTGGATGTGTGCGTGGAGGTGAGGGTAAGCGGCTGTGCACGTGTGAGGTCTAGGTTTGTGTATGCACATGTGTTCAGAACTTCAGATACTACAGCAGTACCAACATGAGGCATAAACAAAGTAGCATGAGGTTGGATGTTATTTTCATATCTTACAAAATTCTACTCATTTCACCTTTGGATATAAGACTGTGGCCCATTGCAGAGTAGTTGACATTTAATGGGTTCCTATGTGGATTAAATAGGAACATCAAAATAGGGGGTTATATTGACTCACTATCACATGAAATGCAGTTTCATCTCAACTGCGCTCTCGACAAGTTACTGTGGTCCAAACAGTTTGGTGTCTTGGATAAATAAAGCTAATTGGAGACTAGGGATAAAGTACCATTCTTCCAAGTGGAAAATGGGCTTTTGGTTATAGTATGGTCAAACCCACTAAAGATTTCCCCCATGTAATCAGATTCCTTTGCTCCACTGGCCACAGGGTCAGCTAAAGAGATTGGGAATAAGAATGGGTGGCCATGTGGTTGTATCTAGTTCCAGCTGGCTGTTAGAAATACTAAGACAGAACTTTTCCCACCATTTCATTAGTGCAAACTAAAGCTTCAGAAAAGCGATAGACATAGGCATAAAAAGCATTAACCATCTCCACTCCAAAAAAATGAATAGAAACAAAGTTTTCAGGTTCAGCAGAGGTTGTGTAATGTACATGCATGTGACCAGATTTAACTTTGTCAACTTGGCCAGTTGACTGCATAAGTATAAAATGATGAAAACAAGATATTGAGCATTAACTGTCTTAGATCTCTTTTCCTTTGAAGAACTAATTATCTTAACCCCTAAGTACTGGATTTCATTTATTAGTTGATAGAAAGAGTACGAATTCAACAATCTATTGTTACTTGTTAATTGACATGTGCAGCTCCTCAAGAATGATTAACAAACGTTCAGAAAATCACAAAGTTCAGTTCATCTAGACTGCTTATATTAAAAAAGTGATTGACACCATTGAATTTGACTGCTCATCATCTCTGACTAGAAAACCAGAAATAGCACAGAATTCAGATCATAACACTTGAGTCATTTAATCATTAAAGCGCATTTTGCAAAAAAAAAAAGTTTACTGATGAACACCAGCACATAAACTGAACTTCAGAACAAATCAACGATCATCTTTTATGCTTGTATTGCAGAAGAATAGTATATCAAAAGCAAACAGGGAAAACATGCAAACCAGACTCGCAAGAAACACAGTGGAGTTCAACATTTACTCTCCCTCCTCCTCCCAGCAATTAACAGCAGAGACCATGCCTTTAGACCTGAGTAACAAACTCTGCCTAAACTTTATTAGCAAGAAATTCACGTTTAGAACGTGTTGGGTATCTCGATAACGACAAATTTTTCAGTTTTTATTCAGGTCTCCAAGCTACTTCAGAAAAAGGTAACCCTGGGCATTGAACCAACTTACTTGAATTAGATGCTTGAAAGCTCCCAAGCCCAATCATTCCATTAGACTTGCCAAGAATGGAAGGTTACGACAGCCCCAACAAAACACATGTTCTAACGCCATACCCTGCCAGACACGATACCTTCCAATAACTGAATCCACTCTAGTTGAAGCAGCAGCTCCAGACAAAGAACCGGATTACCATTCTTCCCATTTCCCGCTATAATCATAGTCTAACAAATGTTACCACAGGACACTTCTAGCTATCCTTATAACTCCATTTGTGCAAATTAATGCAACCTCACCAACGAGCAAAAATTACACAGAACTCATGTGATTCAATAGCATAATGTGGTGTCAAAGGAATTTCTTCATCAGGTAGCATCAATCAATCATTAACGATTGCACCAACGCATTGAGAAAGGACATATAAAATGTGAGTGGGGATGCCAGTTTCCGACGTACCTAGGCTGGAACTCCCTGACATCGGTGAGCTTGCTGCCATGCCTATCTTTCCACCGCACACGGCGGTTGGGCCTCTTGCGGCCCCTCTGCGCCATGCCGCCAGGCGGCTTCTCCAGCAGCGCCTTGCGCTCGCTGGCAGCGTCGTCGTCCTTGAAGACGATGCCCCCGGAGGACGCAGACCGTGAGACCGACGACGGAGAGGAAGGGAGCGGGTTCTTACCGCTGCCGTTGCACGACGAGGTCCTGAGGATGCGGCGATCCATCGCCGGGTGGCATCAACTCCCCGTCGCGCGAGCCTGATTCATCCGATTCGCTTTCTGCGGCTCGCGTTCGGAGCTCCTCAAATTGGCAGCTCGGGGTCGATGCGAATACAGCAGGGTGAAAAACTGAGCCGGATCTCGAGGTCGGGACTGATCGCGAATTTGAAAAGGGCCCAATCCAGATTCCAGAAAGGGAGAAACAACGAACAACAATCAATCCAAAATAAAGGGGGAAATATCCTGAAAGCTGAACGTTCAAGCGAAAATTAACGGGGAATCGAATCTAACCACACGGTTGGCGATAAGCTCGGAGAGTTAGCCAACCGAATTCGCCGCGGAATCGGAGGTGGAGAAGGGAATTTGTGGATCGAAGGGGGCGAATTCGGAGCCGAGGCGATGCAAGGATGCGGGAATTTTGAGACGATGGATTGGGTTGGGTTGGAGGATTTGTGGGGAGGAATCGCGGGAGAGCGAATCAGGCGAGCAGGTTGACGCAGGTTGGGGGGCCTTTGCCTCGGCCCTTTGGGAGGAGGGTGGCGCCGAACCCGCGCGCGTGGAAGTTGCCTTGCCCCTGCTCGTTCGCCGCACGCCACTTGTGGATATCACATGTCCTACGTTTTTTGGGCCCGGTACAGATTTTTTTTTTAACATGAAAGAGATCTCCATTACACAATATAAGTGGGGCCAAATCATCGGCCAACAGTATAAAAAACTACTTTGATAATCACTCTGGAAACACCAAAATAAAAATGGGGACCTTCAACGGGTTTATGCCATCTATACCATGCCTCCATGGCGTATCGAGGGGTTCATGTCACAGAATTCTAACGCGCATGCCCATGTTTCTTTCCCTCTAGATGTAACACTATTTTGGAATCAGATGAGTTGCAATATGTATTGCACTTTCTAACTCCTCACCAGTGCCGAATTAGACATCTCAAGATAGGAAGAAGTCAGAAAGGCCAAATTTTAATACATCATAGTCGCCACTCACCACCACCTCGTTGTGAAAATCTAACAAAATCTAAATCTACCGAGGGGTCAGCTCCCGTTCATCTAGCCACAATGAGGTTGTTGGGCGGCAGTGGTTTTCTTTGCGTCAAATAATAGTGTTTTCCCGTTAATGTATGCAGACAAAAACATGTATACCTTGTTCGCTTGAACATATTAGCACAACACTGCTAGTCAACCATTCAACATTGTTTTTCTCACACCAAATCAGCATCAGCCAGAAACGATCCAGCGAACAGAGCGTAATCATGGAGTATATTGTATGTGTTGGTTTGTAGTTTCCAAGTATACAAATTTTATGGTTTTGTGGCCTCCTAGCTACGAACCCTTCCCTTGCGAGGGCTCACTACACGGCAGAAAACTCTCTCTCTCTAAACTATTATCATAATTTTAGTTTTTCTTCTTCAAACTCTAAAACTAACATCTTGCCTTCTTAACTCTAAAATCCGTTCAAATTACCTCGAGCCCTTTTAGAGTGGTTTAGTCCTTTTTTTTACTTAAAAAGGTAACTAAATACCTAGTAAGGTTTTTAAAAACAAAAAAGTTCTAAAAAAAATCAAAGATAGATTGGTACACGGCATATCCAATGAAACCAACTTCAGAAAGTTTGAAACAATAGGTTTACCTCTAGGAAAATGGGGAAAACGTATATACAAAAATTCTAAAATTTTCCAAAATCTTACAATTGACGTATAGGCATGTTTTAAAAATCTACATGGCAAAAATATGAGATGCAACTAACATGAATGCTTTGTTTTGTAATTTTTTATTCTTGAATATTTTTCCCTTGTCCTATAGTACGTTGAATCTATTATTTTAAGCATCTAGAGATTAGTTAGCTCTAATTATTTTATTTAAGTTTGGGAATTAAGTTTGACATATCCCGATCTATTTATAGATTCTTTTAGATTTTATAAAATCTTATTAGTGACATTTTCTATGGGTTGTCAAATACTTTTATAAATTTTTATAGAACAAGAAAAAAAAAACACCTGCAATACCACTCTAATTCAAGACCAATTTTGGATACCAGGATTGATCTCCAGCGGTGAGGCGACGAGAAAGTTGAATGTGCCCTTAAGGGGCATGTGTCCCCACGCACGACGCCGTTGGCACACTTATCAGTGTGAAACCCATGAAGCACATGCCCTTGAGACAAAAAAAAATTGCCTTCGCGACAATACTGCAATGCAGCCATGACTAAGCTTGGTCTTCCTGCTCCTTTTATTATCCCGATCGTGCTCGTGGAGCTGGTGGGAGGGCCACTGTTTCGCCGCCATGCCGTGGATGATGTCCCGCATGAGGAGGGGAGGGGGGTCGTGCACGCGCCCTTGGGTCCGTCACCCTGAGTCCGTCGCTGTGTCGTAGATGATGTCTTGTGGAGGGAGGCCATGCGTGTGGCATGTGGGTTTGCTACTGGAGTCCACTGTCGTGTGACGTGGACGATATCCCATCGTACGTGCTTCCGGTGAGTCCACCGCCTCAAGTCTGCCGTCGTGCTGTGAATGATGTCACGTGTGAGGGAGAGGTTGTGCGTGTGGCACGCTGGTCCACCATCAAAGTCTATCGCCGTGTCGTGGACGATGTCCCGCGCGGCCACGAGCCCGTCAAAAGTATGCCTGCAGATTTTGTCTGATTCTGTAACATCCTCGATGTTACTATACAATTAAAATATTAATCATGTCATTTTATGCATGTAAAGCATCATTAAGATTTAAATTTATATGTATTTATTTAATGATTTTCTTTATATAGATGAAATGTGCTTTAGATATTTAAGTGTGATATGGTTTTATTATGTTTTGAAATGCTTGATTGATCCTTAGTTGGTCGAATGCTATGTTGGAATTCAAATTTTTGTTTGAATTATAAAGAAAAAGGGCTTAAAATCCCATTTTTCTATTTCTCCCCTTTTCAATTATTCAAAATCTATACATATTTTGGCTATGGTCCAAAAAGCAACTTTCTTTCTCTCCTTGAGATGAACAAGTTTGATATTCAAAGTTTTTCAAGTTTTTATATAAAATTTAAAGTTATTTCAAATTGATTCAAAACCCAAAAGTCTCTCCTATTCCAAATTTCAAAATGGAGGCATAATTTCAAAATGATTTCTATACAAAAAATGAAGGTCTTGAAAAGTTAGGAAAACTTTATTTTTGGAGATTTTTATGTTCTTTTACAAAATTTTGAGAAATAAAAAAGGGGGTAAACTAGGGTTTTCTATTTTTTAAATTTGAATTTGAATTTCAAAAACTAAGCCGAATTTTGAAATACTTATTTAAGCAAAAATGTTCATCTCAATATTTGGAGCAACTTTTATTTTTGGAGATTTTCAAGTTGCTATACAAAAACTTGAGTAATTTGAATTTTGAAACGAGTGGCAATTCTATAAATTCTCCTAATTTGACTGGAAACAGAGGAGCTTCCACCGGCCGGCCGCCACCTCGCCGCCGGTGGACTTCTACCACTTTCCCGTCACCATCCTCGTCACCTTGGCCTTCTGGAGCGCTCCGCGATCGCGTGGCAGACTCATGGAGGTCGGAGTCGCCTCTAAATACCCCCTCAACTACCGGCGTGCTCTCTTTTTCCTTTTCCTTCAGCCGCCGCCGACGACCTCCGCCCCGCCGCGAAATTTGCCGCCGTTGTTCCATCTCCAGCTGCTCCGTCTTGCCAAAAGTTTCGCCCAGTCCTTGTGATTCTCCTGAGCTCGCTTTTGGTCGCTCTCGTGGCCGGAGTTGCCGACGCGCCGCCTTCTTCCTCGCTGCCGGCTAGAGTGCCGCGCGGACCGTCGCGCCGTCAACCGCCATCTTGGTCGGCCATTTTCTTCGTTTCTCTTTGCCTTGGGCTTCGCCATGATTCACTGATCATGATCGGCTCGCTGGTTTGTGTAGAAGGAGGAGCAGACGCACGGGAACGTCATCACCACCGCCGGTTCACGTCGCCGCCATGCCCGCCGTCGTCAAGCTCATATACCCGAACCGCTTCTGACCAAACTAGCGCGCGCATCAGCGTCGTGGTGAGCTTCTGGTGCTTTCCAAGCCTTCCATTCGCCCTCTACTGTCTTGTACCCGCCGGAACATGCGTCGCCGATGAGCTCCGTCTCG
>DXKC01002340.1:0-10456 GCA_031170775.1 Cymbopogon citratus
GAGATGTATTATCTTGCACCTAAGTGCTTGTACAGGGGCGGGTACAAGGGTTACAAAGCGTGGGAACGGCTTAGGCGACGGTGTGAATATGGCGGCCCAAGCTGGCTGCAACCCCACATGCAACAGACAGCTGCAAGTTGCCAGCTTGTACAACAGAGCTCTTCCGCGCGACCTAAAGAATAATCATCTAGTATAGTAGTATAATAACAACCTAACTGTTAGTCTATTACATGCATATTCTTGTATTGGAATCAATACATATATGTACACGGACAATTCTAAAGATACAGATATATGGCACACACTACATGAGAGCACTGAAAATTGACGGAAAGAAAATTGACTGGCTCTTGGGCCCTGTTTCTGATGATAAATAAAAAGTAGTGGATAATAACCAATGTTTGGCATCAGCCGCATGCTTCCACCTTGTAATTGGATCGTTCTTCGCATCCATGCTTGCCAATTTGACCAGTAAGGATCCCTCTTCTTTTTATATATCGAAAGCATGCTGGTTCTCTTTAGTATTAGCTTGATTGCCTTATTAACTGGGTTGCTTCATCCCCAACCCCCTTCTCAGATTCTCAACAATTCATTCATTTGACAAGCCAAATGATGAAACTGCACTAACGCTGATGAATAAATCTGTGTCTTTAATGATGGAGCAATGCGCTGACATCGTCTTTGGATATGGTTTTTGTAGGACCGGAAACGGCGACCAGAGGGAGGGTTGAATGAGAGCCTTAAATTTTTCTCAAAATATTCGACCGCTGTCCCAAATTCACCACCAAGAGCACAAACAAAACACCGTGGTGTCCACGACCCAAATGAATGGGTGGGTATTCCCTAGAAACACAGTGGGACACCACGAAACCAACGCAACAGACGGAAGTCGAATCAGAGCTCAAACGACAAAGATGCGAGCAAATCGGAAAATCAAAGCTAGTGAAAATTTGCCAAAAAATCTACAAGAAAATTGTTCATCCACCTAAGCCAAATTGGATCCCTGCAAAACAAACACACCTAAGAAAATTATTGGATTTTATCGACACTCGAAGGTATGCGACCTACCAACAATTTATTCACTGCACAAAATCATAGAACCAGTGCTGAGCAAATGGATGGACAATTTGGTCCTCTCGGTGTCCTGTTCAAAGAGTCAGGACAAGCTACCTGCACAAATTAACTTAGAGACAAACCAACAGGAGGTGGAGAGCGAACCAATCAGAGCCAAGAGCATCAAGCATCGATTAGTATAATAATTAAGAAATTCCCAAACTGTTTCTTGAAAGCGACATCTCCAAAAGCCAACTGTAAATAAATATATCACGAGAGCTGCTACTCCTGCTGTTAAGTGCTTACAAGAAAATCGATGCAAGGAAACTCCAGATCCCAACAACAAGCACCGCTCTCCAGAATTTGCACGACGCCAGGGCGCCTGCCTTGCTGGTGCTGCACGAGATGAGCAGCTAAGCTGCTGTTGAAACGACAAGGCAAAGGCCCACCAAAAATCGCTGAGCAGATTGAGTAATAAAAGATCACAGCATCATCGATCTCCTGCTGGACGTGACCTCTCTGATGGAAATCGACAACGGAGACAGGCACGGGTCTGCTCGTGCTGAGAACAGAGAACAAATGAAAAACATGAGCCGCTGGACACCAGTGCTTGCTCGACACCTAACCGGTGGAAGAAAAGCAGGTCGGCAGCTGCAGATTCAAACGACGAGCACTGCTCTCACGAGCACGCACGTGCCTAGGCACACGGAGCTGGCAGTGCTTATGTTCGACCTGGAGGCGAGACCGACGAACACAGATAGAAGAACAAGCTGATGAACAGAGAAGCAGGCAGTCGCAAGATCGACAAGAACTCAACCAAAACAAAGAATCTCGGCTCCAAATTTCACACAAGTGATCTCAAGGATGTTGGTGAGCTATCTCCATAAAATCATCGCCCAATTTCTATTCAATCTCCGGGAAACTTAGATCGTGGGCAACAACACAATTTTTCCCCCCGAAACGAAATCCGGCCAATTTCTTGATGCTAGTGCGGAATTAATTCAAATCACTTGATGAGATTGTTCGTACATGTCCTAGCACCAAAAACCCTTAAGAAATTTTGTCCAAAACGCTCTCAAATCCGATGAACAAAAAATCCTAAAAGATAGCTCCGAAAATCACAGAAAAAGATAAATTCCAGATTTAGAGAGGGGAACAAGTGGAGCACGAAATTGATCCTGGAATTACTTCACGATATCCAGTTACAAGCCACTCTTAGCAAATTAAAACTATAGATAGCAAAAAGCTCAAGAACAAGAGCCTCACCCCTCTCTAATCTTAGCCTCCTCTCAACACAACATAAATAAGAGTGACACCTCCATGGGATGGCTGCCCAACCAGCCCCTTCACATTTATATAGGGGCCCGTCAAAGACAAAAACACCCTTACATGAAATACTCAACCCAAATACCCTCAAGGGGTAAAACTGTTCAAGTTTCTTCAACGATCCGATGGCCACCGCGCCTCCTCACCGGTAGCCTTGCATCCACGCAATCTCTCCGATGCCGCCACGTGCCGTCCGTCCACGCGGGACCACCCCGGGTTTTGAGGCCAAAACCCACGAAACCTCCGCCGATGGCTTTGAGGCCAAACCACCAAACCTCCTTGCGAGTACGTGCCGCGCATGGATCCCCCGCCGATGGTTTTGAGGCCAAACCACCAAACCTCCTCGCGAGTACGTGCCACGCACGGGTCCTCCGCCGTGTCATCTTGCACTTGTCGAAGTCCCAAGTGTCAGCCACCGCGACTAGCATCCTGCCGTCTGGTCCCTCAGTCCAAGCCACCACGTCCGCCCTTCACCGCACCCGGTCCATCGGCACGACACGTCCGCTTGACCTTCTCCCGACCGTCACTACCGCCTCCGGACTCCACATCTGCACAACACAAGCTAAGAGACACGTTTCGACATATAACCCTGTGCCAGGGATCAGTAGAACCACCCATCAACCTACCAACCAAAAGTATTGGACCTTGTTGGCAATCACTCATCACACATAAAGACGCTATACAATGGCTATGGAAAAAACCATGTGTTCTCAGTTTTAGCAATGAGTTTAGGTATGTTATACTTCTTCAAATAACTGTTCGTGGAGCTCATGTAGTTAAAGAACTGATAAAAACTATTGTAAGAAAACAAACTTATGTTTTGAATTAAAGTTTCATCTCATGAACAGAGATGATAAAAAAAAAACCTAGATCATAGGAGAGACTCCCCTATGACTTTCGAAATAAGGAGGTGCCAGGCTTTGAACCCAGGTCGGACGCAAGAGTCATGGACCTTACTGCTCTAACCGGTCACACCGCGAGAAGCTTGGCAAATGATTTGAATAAATATAACTTGGCATGAGAAAATTAATTAAAAGTATCAGTATCTGAAAATGTTAACATATATTTAAACAAACATTGTTGTTACTATTGCAGTTTTGTGTTCCATGAGAAGACTGAACTATATCAGAGACAGGAAAGGTAGTTATCATCGTTATGCATCTGTGTTGTATTTGTAATTCAAGGGTTAACTGCTTTGGTTTAAAATATCTTTTGCACCCTAATCCTTTCACCATGTTCTTCATATTTCACTTCTCTTTACATAACGAAATGGAAAGAGTTCTTCCCCTATACACAGAATTAATGCAGACACCACGCTTTGAGGCAGAAGCTGCATGTTACCCAAAACTAAAGATCGTAAGCTAAGTGTAAGTTATATACACCTGAATTTATTGTTCTTTTGAATTAGTGTGAATGAACTAGGTTTCAGTGCTTGTATAGCTACATGCTGTCCATGTCTATGCCCATTATTTTTTTTAAAGATATCCTATTTTTTTTAAAGATATCCTACTGCATGAGCTTTGCTACTCCATCAGTTAAAGAAACCACAAGAACAAAAACAGCTTGGCTCATTTGTATCCATTAATTTTCAGGTCACGCTTGTAACCAATACAATACACATGCTTTTGGGTGCTAGTAAAATCTAGAAAAAGTGAAAAGGATGCCCATGAGATATTGAAGGTCTTCTTTCAAAATTAGTACTTTGATATAAAGTCTTTTTCCCTTGATCATACTTGTCTCATTGCCTGCATTCTCTAATTGCTTTAGTTTTGTCTGCAGGGAAAATTAGCTAAAGATAAAAACGAGTTGCTTTTTGAGCAATTCCAAATGAACTACAGCAATGAACCCGCTATGTTCCGAAAGGGTTCCTCTATTTATCGGCGAAAGGTAAACACTTCCTTATTTCCTAGAACCACTTTCAGCCGCAGTGTTATGCTGTGCCCACATTAACACTACGCAGAAGAGTGGGATATAATTGCGGTAAAAATGCCATTTTAAGCTTGTCTACTAGATTGAAGCTGTTTTTCAGATACTATCCTGAAATGTCACAGTTGATAAGACTCACCAGCAGCACCCCAATAGGATTCCACATTGCATTTATATCAATTCAGCTAAAGTGAAACCTGGTGACCAAGTTACAACCATATTTAGTGCCCCTGCCTAACCAATCATGTGGGTGCTGCTATGGGGCAAAAATATTAGTGCTCTCGTATGTCCAGTTTCCGTGTCTTTTAAATGGACCCATTGCAAATGTCTACAGGCAGACGAACTTCTGGGGGTTAAGGGCAGCCACAATGGCACAACAAGAGAGCCGTGGAATGTGAAAGTGGAGCATGTTGACCTGGGAGACCTGGGTTCTGGCAGAAGCACCCTTGGATAATGACAGATTGCACTCAGTAGTTCCGACTGATTCATGGTTATCATCAACCACTCTAGATATATTCCCTGAGAACGTCTCGTGTATGTAATTTCTTGTTCGCAGGTGTAGAAAACACAGTTGTTTCTCCAGAGATAAATCATTCTCACCATCCTCTTTTTGCTGAATTATGATGATTTCATGAGTTATCTGCCTGAAGCCATACTAGCTGTTATTTCATTCCTTCTGGGCTAGGAAATTAGGAACTACAACTGCAACATCTGCCGTTACTAGTACCCAGAGAATTAATCAGTATTGAGACGTCCAGCGTTGCTCAGATGGTTGGAAAGTCTATACGAAAATGTGGCATAATAAACTTATAGAGTGGCATAATCTAGTAGCTCGGATCTCAAATGTTGAATTAGTGGATGGTGATGATTATTTTAAATAGAGCTTAACCAAATCCGGGTTATTTTCTGTTCACTCAATGTATCTTCACTTTATTGATACAAATCCACCTTTTCTTCGTAAGGGGATCTGGAAGATAAAAATTTCTCTAAAGATAAAAATATTTCTTTGGTTCCTACAACGAGGTGTCATCTTAACCAAAGACAACCTCGCTAGAAAAAACTGGAAAGACAGTCATAAATGCGTATCCTGTAATATAAATGAGTCTATCCAACACTTATTCCTAAACTGTCCCTTTGTAAAAATGATTTGGAGGATTATCTTTTATGCTACTAATCTAACCCAACCGAGATCTATCAGCCACATGTTTAGTACTTGGCTTAATGGTCATGATAAAAAGACCAAGAGTCTGATTTAGGTTGGGGTCGTTGCCTTATGTTGGGCTATCTGGAGATGACGTAATGATGTTATTTTTAACAAAATGAAAACTAACTCTATGATGCAGGTTATTTTCAGGGAGCGTATTGGCTACGCTTCTGGGCTCAGTTGTAGCGTGACGAACAAGTAAAGGATACCCTCTCTTTGATGAGCAAGAGATTAGAGATGATTGCTTTGGAGATTACAAATAGAGGGTGGAAGCAGCTTTATCATTTACTCTAGTGTCCTGTCTATGTTTAAAGACGTTGGCTCGTCTTTTTTCGATACACTCTTTGTAATAATGGGCTGTGGACACCACTTGGTATAGAGGCCGGATATTGTTTTATCTATTATCTAAAAAAATACGAAAATGTGGAAAGGTTTTATAGCTTGTTTCATTAACTGCACGAAGTAATGAAATTCAGGTTCGCATACTAGGAAACAAAAGGCTGTATCCTGTAGTTTTGTGATCACAGAATAAATGATATCAAATACTGTACAAGATTTGAACAAACGGTCTATAATTTGAAACTCTAGCAGAATTCTCGTCGAACTCTCTAGCAGCATAAATGATATCCAATAATGTGATTCCTATAGCACCCTTTGAACTCCAGCAGAATTCTCGAAACAAAAGGGTATAGATGTGACACGTCTGGGGCATCCTCTAAATTAGGAGGCCAGCGGCTTCGGCACCTCCTGGTAAGGACGTTAAGTTGGACCTTGCTGTACATGGCGCAGATCCTTTCGACAAACTCCATGATCTCCGACGAAACAGGGGTAGATGACACGGTAATGTCTAATCTTTGAAGGGTTACCATGTTGCATCTAGACAGCAACACCTCAATAAATTCCTGCTGTTCAGCTGAGCCGGTAAAGAAACTGAATTCTATCTCTTCAAGTGAATCCAAGGTGATATCATCCGACCTGTAACTCTCTGGCAGAAGACAAGGGCAAGCCGGCATAGTACAAGATGATATCTGACAATAATAAGTAAAAAAAAAATGTTAGCACACACAGGAGATATACACTAATGTTTTGGGTTTTAGTTCTTGCTAAAGAGATAAATATCAACCCCTGATAGAGGAGATCACATGATTCAAAATACAAGTCAATGGAATCTCACGGTAAAGCTAAAAGTTCACAAGTTACCTTTGATGGAGTCTGCCGACTAATTGATGATAATTTCAACTTCCTGATACAGCTGCATCTCCTTAGAAGATACAACATCTTTGGTAAAAGACCATGCTTATCCAACCTCATTAATTTAATAGCAAGGGTTTCACATGCAGGAAGCTTGTCCATTTCCTTCAGGAAGGTCACATATTCTGCTGTATCCTGCCGTAGGCACAAAATTAATTTATTAAGGTCAATGAGAAGATGAAATCAGAAAAATATTACTTGAGCATTAGAAAATTAGCAAAGTTTCAGCTCCAATTAATGGTTGGACCACTGCCCATTCGATTGTTCGGTTGTTTGATGCTTTTCACTCCAATTCTGCTGAGCTCAGCCGCATCAACCAATCCTACATTGTGCTCCTCCCCACGAAAAGTGACGAAAAGTGAAGCCAGCAATCCTCGCGACTTTAGGCCCATTGCTCTCCAAAATACCACAATAAAATGCCTTTCCAAAGTTCTCACCACCCGGCTCCAACCCTTAGTCATGGACTTGGTCAGCGCTGACCAAGCTGGCTTCGTTCTCGGCTGCTGCATTGCCGACAGTTTTGCTTACGCCGCTGACCTTCTTCATGCTTGAGTCTGGTAAAACTGCCATTCTTCTTAACGGCGTGCCTGGGAAATGGATCAACTGTCGTACTGGCCTCCGCCAAGGTGACCCTCTCTCTCCCTATCTTTTCATCATTGTTGCTGACGTTCTCCGTCGTCTCCTCCAGGATCATGTGCTCTCCTCTTCTTTATCCCACCCTCTTATTGACAATGCTCCGTGCCCCGTGCTCTAATACGCCGATGACACCCTCATTTTCCTTCGCTGCAGTACTCAATCGGTTCAGCAAGTCAAGAACATTCTGGGTCTCTTCGAGGCCGCTATGGGTCTTTCCATCAACTACCACAAGACTACTTTCCTTCCAGTTGCTGTCCTTGAACCTGTTGCACATGAGCTTGCCTCTGTTTTTGGCACTACTGTGTCCACCTTCCCTCAGCCCTATCTTGGCCTCCCTCTCTCTCCTTACAAGCTAAGTGTCACTGACTGCTTGCCATTAATTGCCTCTGTTGATAAGCATCTGTCCGGTTAGAGTGCTACGCTTCTAAATAGAGCTGGTAGGCTTACTCTTTCCTCTGATGTTCTCAGCGCCATCCCTCTGCACCTCATGTCCAGTATGCTCATTCCAAAAACCACAATTCAGGCCATTGATCGACGTCGTCACGCTTTCTTCTGGACTGGTGACGATTCCTATCACGGCTCCAAGTGCCTGGTTGCTTGGGACAGTGTCCAACTCAGCAAAGATCATGGAGGCCTTGGTGTCAAGGACTTGGAACTGCAGAACCGATGCCTGCTCATGAAATTCATTGACAAAATCTTTACCAGCTCGGATGCACCCTGGAAGAGATGTTTGCTTCACCAGTCTTCTCCTTTCGACCCCACCAATCATGGTGGTGACAGTTTTCTTTGGAAGATTATCAATGCCGATCTGAACACCTATCGTTCCTAAACCTATGTTCACGTTCACGATGGTGCCTCCACTTCGTTTTGGTTCGACCATTGGCTGCCTGGCGGTCCTATTTTCCTCCCTCACGCTGCTCTTTTCTCCCATACCACTAGGCCAAACATTTCGGTACAGATGGTTTTTAGGGCGAATTTTGATTTGTGCTTGCGTCCTAGGCTTACTAATGCTGCTAGCGCCCAGCTGGTCTCCCTTCTGACTTGTTTACAAGCAACCCACACTGGATGGTGCCCCTGATTGCCGGCTCATGAAGTTGACCGCGAAACGCTACACTAGCAAAGATGCATACACCGCCCTCTCTGCAAATCAAGGTGAACCAGACGCACATGCCCGGCGTATTTGGCCCTCGAGAGTGCCGACCAAGGTGAAAATCTTCTCCTGGCTATACATCAAGAACAGATTGAGCACCAGGCTTAACCTTGTGTCCAAGAACGTCTTGGACGACGCCATTTGTGAATGATGCTCGGAGATGATCGAAGACAGGGAGCACGTCTTCTTTGAATGTCCTGTCAGTAAAGCAGTGTGGTGCCGCCTACGGCTACCCGACGTAGCTGCTCTCACGGATGCTGATGTTTGGAATGCTTCGATGTCAGCTGCTCTCTCACGGATGTGGCCGTTTGTCCAACAAACCATACTGTGGAGGCTCTGGGATGCGAGGAATGGTGAAGTCTTTAGGAACGAGAATCCCACAGCACGTTCTGTAATCTCAAAAATTTGTGATGATTTTGTAACATGGAAGCATCGGCTTTGTGATGATGAGGATGTAATTTGCTTACCTGCCTGGCGCAATCGCCTCCTCTCTTGTAATACTCTAACCAGCTCTACTTTTGTATGAGCTCGTATTTGAAAATGAAATGGTAGGTGGGGAAGCTCCCCCCCCCACCCCCCGATGTTTTCAAAAAAAAATTAATGGTTGGAATGGAGATCACATAATTTTGTCATAAAGGATATTGAACGCACTCTAAAGGAATATCTATAAATATATGAAAATCTTGAAATAATGAAATTCGGGTTTGCACCCAAAAGAGAGAGGGAGGAAAAAAAAAATCTACCCTCTAGTTTTGTGATCATAGGATTTAAGTGATCATAGGATTTAAAAAGCTCTAGAATTTGGAACAGAGGGAGTGCATGAACAAACATACCATATCATGTACGTTGGAGACAAATTGCCATCTCAGTTGCAGTATCGAACCTCTCCATCAGCCGTGTAGACGAGCTGGGGAAGTGAAGACACGACCAGTGCGAGATGGATAACAACCGAAGATGGCGACTGGCCACAGATAACTGGTGGCGGCCAGGATCATATATAGGCACCATGCCACTGAATCTTCTCCAGCATCGGGGCGACAATGCAAGCCTCAGCAGGGGGGAGCAGATCAATCTCTCGTAGCATTGGGGCGGTAACCTCCAGCTTGCCGGCGATGAGCTGCGAGGCGCTATAGTAGAGACACTCGAGAGATTCTGAACGTATGGAGACATCGGAGACGGGGAAGAGGTCCGACACATTAACAGCGAGCTTCCGCAGGCGCGGGCACTGCGGTGAAGACACGAGGCGCCCCAGCTCGCCGCCGTCCATCTGAGCGCACGCTATACCCAGATCAGTCAGGGCCGAGAAGGAGCCCGTCTGCGGCAGCCGGAGAGCAAATTTTTTCCAGAACAAGGTGAGGCGGAAGTCAAGCACGATCTCCGTAGCTCTCTCGCAGACGGGCAGCGCGAGTTCCTCCTCGACCTCGTCATGATTCCATGGGCCGAAAAAACTGTACGCGGACAGACTGATACATAGCTTGCCGGCGACGCGCTGGGAGGCGAAGCGAAGCAACGCAGCGATACGGTCGGCGCGGACGTCGCGCCTGTCGAGACCTCTCACGGCGACCTCGAGGCTGTGGAGCGTAGGCGCGGAGTAGGAGCTGAGGGCGCGGTCGATGGAGTCGAGAACGGCCGAGGACGGCGTCGCAGGAGCAGGGCTGCCGCGGAGCACGAGGTCCGGCATGTGGGCCCAGACGCCTCGCCAGCGGCGGGAGAGGACGCTGGTGCGCGCGGCGGCCTTGGCGGATGGCAGCCGGACCAGGATGGCGTGCAGAAGCTCGTCGGGGAGGCCGCTGATGAGGTCCTCCGCATCGTGGCTGCTGATGGCGGCGGGCGGCGGCAGCGGGACGGCGGTGGATAATTTGGAACCCATCGGCTAAAGGCTCAAGGGACGTGGGATTCACTATGGCTAT
>DXKC01002343.1:0-12459 GCA_031170775.1 Cymbopogon citratus
CGAAAAGTTATCTACCTAGAAAAACCAAAACAACTTATATGAAACTCTATATAGCTCCTAGAATCGGCGTTCTCTCAATGATCCTGGTTACTAGGAGTAACAAAGTTCACTGAAATCGCACAAAAGGCCTTCAGCCAAACATAAAAGAGATCACAGCATCTTGCCTCTTCATGTACATTGCTATCAACAGTGGAGCGGACAAATATAAGCATACCAGAGATTTGAATAACTACTTTTTTTCTGAATTGTTTGGCGAGCCATCAGATCTGTTTATGCAAATTGCCTTTGGTGCTGAACAGGTTCCTCATTTGTTGTTAGATATATGATAATATTCGGAGTCAGTTGCCAGAAGCGTGAAAAATGAACCCTGCCCTGGTTTTATGTTGTAAAGGTCTAATCACCTCAATAAGAAAAATTCACCAAACAAAAGCTTGGGGAATGGAGGTCAACACAAAGTTTTATATTGAAAATCTAGCAAAATCCTAATGCAACAAGGTGTTCTCAGTGCTGCTATGGTTGTTGATCCCGCAGAGAAGTTGAGGCTATCAGTATTCCTCCAACCACATACAATGCAAGGTTCTTCAATTATGTCTACCTGGGTAAGAGGTTAGTATCTCACAGTCCACAGTACATAGATACAACCCGGGAGGGTGAGACAATTATTGCAATATTAGGCCAGATGTTACAGACTTGCTCATAACCTAACCTTTTTGTTGGAGGCCTGGACATGATAATATTTTAATTTTAAGAAATTACATAGAAATTGCCATACAATTTGCAGACAGAAAATAAACTAAGTCTCTTGAATTGATTTCTTGTAAATATATATGAGTGAAATACTATAGCGATGTCATACTGAGGAAGGCTGCATACACATCACAGTGTCAGGGTTTTCTTTATATACTACTAAGAGCACAATCTTCATTGCATTATGAGGCAGAAAGCTAAGCAGGCTAAACATATAACCTAAGTGGCGCAGCCAATGTATCTATCTGATTTTGACCTACCATGAATTACCCTGCATCTGAAATGATAATGCCAACTTATAACACATAACTTACCCAAGTGAGGTATCAGCCTATCTGGTAAGTAGTAATCTTGTCCGGACCAAGGTAACAGAATGAATACAACAATATAAACATGGGTGTTTTATCTTAAATAGCACATGCTGGAGGTTTAACAGTAGTGAAAAAAACTCAGGGAGAATAACTGACTTAATTTCAAGCAGCTCAAATAAACTGAAGCATGGCTGCCTATGCCACTAACAACCATGTCGATAATAGTAATTTGCACATAGTTTTGTGTATTGTGTATTTCCCAAGTCAATCTGCAATAAATTGATGTATTCTCCCTCATAATAATATCTACACACACCCCAAAAAAAATAACCATGTGTACCAAGTTCAATAACTATCACATGCATAAATCATATAAGCACTCTTTGACAGCTTTCCCAACAGCTAGAGCCAGCCAAACCAACCCCAAAGGCAGTACCAAGAGGTAGAATCACATCCCCTAATCATGCCAAGGTAATCGAAACATTTAATTAAGCTTTAGGAAGGAGTTACTTTCAAATACATATGTTTACTGAAACAAAGAAAATTATCAACGGGTAGTAAGATAAAGGCTAAATTGTATCACCAACTCCTCACAGCTGTTCAAGGGCATACCAAATTCACTCAGCAAAGGCCATTCGTGCATGGATGAACTGAAGCTAAGAATAGGGTAAGGAAAGTAAAGAAGTAATAATTGATGCAGGAATGGCGGGGTGTGGCTAAATTCTCACTATGCCTGATGCGCTCCATAGGACTCAAATAGGTTGGGCACATGCCAATGCCACAAAGATCAGGTGGATCAAATTCACTTCCACAGATTTGTATTTACTTCCTAGGCTAGACCCTGTTTGTTTAAGCTTGCACATTGTAGATTGCTACAATCTGCAAGCTGAGGGGAAAGCAAATTGTTGGATTGTAACAATCTGGCCTATGGATTGTTGCAATCTGAGACTTATTTGTTTCAGTTTGAAGGCAAGCTAAAGAAAACAAGACTAGTAAGCAGTAAGCAAGCAGTAAGCACTGATAAAATTTATATATGCTCCCTAATAGACTATACCACTATCTATCTACGTCCATGAGATTGTTGTTGATAAATGTGCGCCAAATTCACATGTGGAGGACACCAGGTTAAATCCTGATACAAAGATCGTCTGAACAAACAAACATTGAAACCTTCCCTGACAGGCAGCCAATGAGTTAATCAAACCCCATTGCTTACCATGTGAGGCACAAGGTCACTATTCCCAATCCTGACAAGCTAAGATACACAAACCAGACCACACAACTAATACCAAGTTCAGAGCAAAAATTACTTTAATATTCATATAAATTCACCGAAATGGCAATGAAATTCTCACCAAACAACATCAAGAGGAGGTGAATTGTATCATCGAATCCTCATAACTGTGCAACAGCATACAGCGTTTATTCAACCAAGGCCACAGGCGCCCAGATCAAGTACTGAAGCTAACACGATGTCAGGAAAGGAAAAGGGGCACCGAAAAGAGAGACGGAGTGGAGCTGGATCCCTCACTACAGCTTGTACTTGTAGCGCGCGACCTCGGCATCGTTGGGGAAGAATCCCATTAGGCGGCCGGCGGAGTTCTGGTAGGCGTACATGAACCCTCCCATGACCCCGATGAGCCCGCCCGTGACCATCGACGGGCCCCGGATCCCCGGCTTGATCCCTGCACGACGAGCGCGGGTCTGAGCTACCGATGGAGACGATGTGAGAAACAAGGTTCGGGAGGGGAATCTGGGAGGGAAGGCGAACCGGATAGGTAGCCGACGGTGACGGAGACGGCGGAGATGGTGGAGAGGCGCATGTAGTCGAGCGCGGAGAAGTTGCCCACCACCTTGGTGAAGGCCGGGTTCCGCCGATCCACCACCGGGTACTCCGGCTTCGTCGACGCGGTGATGTCCGTGTTCATCGCGTGCAGCAGGGCGGCGCGGATCCCTCCGGTGATGCTGCTGCGGCGGCGGCGGCGGAGGCGGAGGCGGAGACGGCAGATTTGGTCGCGAGGAGGAGGAGCTGGATGGGAGGGGATAGGTCCTGCTCAGCTCAGTGGTAGAAGTTGTGGGCCTAACGAAATACATGGGCCAAAGCCCACCATTTCAGTAAATGGGCCAAAACTATCCTTGTATGAATTAGCCCATGAATGATTATGTACTTACATTGCATGGGCCAGATCCCTGGTGGGTCTGGCCTCGCAACTTCCGTCGATGGCCAGACTGGCCACCCTTGTTAATGACGAAACTGGCCCACAGTAAGATAAGGCCCGGCCCATGACAGCATCATCGGAGTTTCCAAAGCCATCGTCGCCTCGCTTTCTCCGCCCTCCTCACTGCTTTCTCCACCCCCATATACCCTCCCAGGCCAACCAGCCAAAGCCCCCTCTCATCGCCTCCGCCTCCGACCTCGAGCACTCCTCTCCTCCATTCCAATGGCGACGGCCCCGGCACCCCTCTCACTCTCCGCCTCCACCCTGCCGGCGCGGCTCCGCGCCGGGGCAGTGCCGGCGTGGAGGCAGACGCGGCGCGGGCGGATGGTGGTGCGCGCCAAGATCCGCGAGATCTTCATGCCGGCGCTCAGCTCCACCATGACGGAGGGCAAGATCGTCTCCTGGTCGGCCGGCGAGGGCGACCGCGTCTCCAAGGGCGACGCCGTCGTGGTCGTCGAGTCCGACAAGGCCGACATGGACGTCGAGACCTTCCACGACGGCATCGTGGCGGCGGTCCTCGTCCAGGCCGGCGAGTCCGCGCCGGTGGGCGCACCCATCGCGCTGCTCGCGGAGTCCGAGGAGGAGGTGCCGCTCGCGCTCGCCAAGGCGCAGGAGCTCTCCAACGGCCAGCCGCAACAGGCGCCTCCTGCTCCGGCGGAGGATGCCACAGCGGCGGCGCCTTCTCCTCCTCCGTCTCCGGCGGCTGCTCCCGCGCCCGTGGCCGCGGGGACCAAGGGCATCGCCAGCCCGCACGCTAAGAAGCTGGCTAAGCAGCACAGGGTGGACCTTGCCAAGGTGACTGGCACCGGGCCGTACGGTCGAATTACGCCGGCAGATGTTGAGGCGGCTGCCGGAATCCAGCCGAAGCCCAAGCCCGCTCCTGCTGCGGCTGCACCACCACCTGTGGCTGCGCCTTCCGTGGGTGCAGTGCCTCAGGCGGCAGTGCTACCGCCGGTTCCTGGCGCCACTGTTGTTCCATTCACAACCATGCAGGCTGCAGTGAGCAAGAACATGGTGGAGAGCTTGGCAGTGCCAGCATTCCGCGTTGGTTACCCCATTGTAACCGATAAGCTCGATGAGCTGTACGAAAAGGTGAGGATTTGAAGCAGGGCTTGACTGCACTCTGTTTTTGTTAGCCTGCCTCCTGTTTACAATTAGACTGATTTGATTTTAACAGGTTAAGCCGAAGGGAGTGACAATGACAGTGCTGCTGGCGAAGGCTGCAGCCATGGCTCTT
Organism: Cymbopogon citratus; assembly: GCA_031170775.1. Taxonomy (NCBI): domain Eukaryota; kingdom Viridiplantae; phylum Streptophyta; class Magnoliopsida; order Poales; family Poaceae; genus Cymbopogon; species Cymbopogon citratus. The sequence continues at coordinate 4,515 of DXKC01002343.1, forward strand.
GCACAGCACCCTGTTGTCAATGCTAGCTGCAGGGATGGAAAGAGCTTCACATACAACAGTAACATCAACATTGCAGTGGCTGTGGCAATCGATGGTGGCCTTATTACACCTGTTCTTCAGGATGCTGACAAGGTACAACCTATCTTTTGTGATAAATTTGGCTTCACTTTAGAATTTTAGCAAACAAGTTCACCAAACAGCCTGTTGAATGTTACACTGTAGCTGGATATATATTTGCTCTCACAAAATTGGAAGGATCTAGTCAAGAAAGCACGTGCAAAACAGCTGCAACCAAATGAGTACAGCTCTGGTATGGAACTCATTGGCACTGTATAGTGTGTTATGTTTCCTTTGCAAATTTTATGTGTACATGCTTACCTGAAGATTTTGTTATTTGCAGGGACTTTTACACTGTCCAACCTGGGTATGTTTGGTGTAGATCGGTTTGATGCGATCCTTCCACCTGGCCAGGTGGGCTTTAATTCCTTTCTTCCTAGTCTATATAAAGTGTAATATATATGCTTCCCATATGTATGAGGATTAATATTTGAGTATCAATGAGTGCAGGGAGCTATTATGGCTGTTGGAGCCTCGAAACCTACAGTCGTTGCTGATAAAGATGGTTTCTTTAGCGTCAAGAGCAAAATGCTGGTTAGTTATGCACCTGATTGTTTGAGGCATCTGTTTTTTGCATATAATGTTTCAGTATGGTAAAATATGAATACATCCTACTAGTTTTAAAATGTATTCATGACATGTAGTTGCTATGTTGAAGGGTTTGTCAGATATATCATGTGAAGTGTATTTCATGGTTTAATTCCATGATTAATTACAACGATAAGATGCCCAATAGTATTGCATAAATGCATAATTATAGTTATGGTCTATATAACTACTCATTCTGTTTCAAAGTGTAGGTTGTTTTAGTTTTACTCTAAGTGAAACTTTTCTACCTTTGACCAAATTTATATAAAAAAATGTACTAACATCTACAACATCAATTTAGTTTCATTCAATCCACCATGGAATATGTATTGATAATGCATTTATTCAATTATATTGTAGATGTTAATATATTTTTTCTGTAAGCTCAGTAATAGTTGGAGAAGTTTCACATAAGACGATGCTAAATGACTTGCGTTTTGAAATAGGAGTATATATGGTTCTGTCTAAATCATAGAAATAGATTTGCTGGCCTAAAATTGAGTAATTTTGCAACAGAAAATATACAGTTCATCGGTACCAAGCACCGCAACTTATACCTCACTAGTCATCAAAGTCTGTTTGAGTTGTTTATATTGTTGGTTTTATTCGGTGGATGTATTGCTGGTGCTGCTAGTTAGAAGTTAGGACCTCTTTGGTTGGTTGCCACTTGGAAACAGATTGTTCAGGACAGTACTGGCAATATTTCGCCAGAAACTGTGGTCATGGCATAGTGGACATAGAGTAGGAAATTATAGCATCAGGGGATTTGTATTTAACTATGCTGTTTCAATATTTATTTTGTAGGTCAATGTGACTGCTGATCACAGGATTGTATATGGTGCTGATTTGGCAGCATTCCTGCAAACTTTTGCAAAGATTATTGAGGATCCTGAGAGCTTAACTTTGTAAGAACTTTTGAAGAGTTATGATCTTATCTATATGCCCATAAGTAGTCTGATTGCAGTTGGAGTTCTATTGTCGATCTCCAATTTTTGTATCTTTGAGCATTGAACAGGATTTGTCTGATCTTTTTGTACCGGTTCCTATCTCTCAATGTTGTGGGCCTTGTTGGAGATATTATACTGTTGATATTATGGAATTGTTGGAGAGCAATAAAGTTATAAAGCTGTAGAATAGTTCTGCAGATTTTATCTCTAAAATATGGTTTATATCCCTTTTTCATTTATCTTCTGGGAAGTATATTTTCTTGAAATTTGTAAAGTGGTAAAGATCCCATCTTTCCTGAATGTATCTTAGGAAAATTCCTCGTTGCCCTTAGACTGGCATTTAAATGGACATGTACTGGCACAGGCATGCTGTCTTTGGAGTTTGAAATTTTTAAAGCTTATTAGCAAAACGAAAACATACAAGAGTACATGTTTGGCAGTTACCAGTAGCTACAGGAGTATATAGAATCCTCCATAACAATAACATGGTCAGCATTAGTTGTGACTTGTGAGTGTATTCAACAAATTGAAAACCATGCAATCTAAACATATCGTCATTCTAATACAATTTTGCACATATACAAACTCTGCATAACCAATACAAACTCATCTCAAGCTAATAACTATGCACACATTCACACAAAGTTAATTTGTTAATGTCCAACTGGTTAATGTGAAGTCTGATCCTTGAACATATTCACCTGAGTGGAAGGACTATGTTCAGAGGTTGGATCTTCTTTGAACCCCTCATGTCTCGGCACACCCTATCCAGCAAACCAAGAAAATCTCTCATGATGACAAATATATGGAGGAGGTTGGACTCATTCTTGCCAACCTCTCCATGATAGTACTCTGTGAGTTCTCTGACCTGCTGTAGGACCTCGGCTTCGTCAACCTTGAGTTCCTGCATGGTATTCTCTGCATGAGTTTGGAATGATCTCATGCACTGCAGGAAATTCTGGTTCCTGTCATTGCAGGTAAGCTCCTTCCCGACAAGCCTTATCAGTTGAGCCAGTCCATGTGATAGATTTGAAATTGAGCTTTTCAGGGTATCTAAATCTATACTTGCTACCTTCTTCACATTGCCGAGCTCATTACTCAACTCTGTAACAAATTCTGTACCTATTTCTGGGTACTCTTCTCTTTCTACCAGTGTGGCTTGACAAGATCCAGAAGTTCCACTGAGCTTATCTGAAGCCTTTGATCCTTGTAATCGCTCCATCTCTTGCACAACAAAATGCAGGAGGGTTGTCTTCCCGTCAGCTCCACGTATATCTGGCAATTTCAGCAGTGCGTCAAGTCTGAAAGCACTTGCCCCTCCTCTTATAGTTCCAACATTCATTCTGTTTCCTGTCTTGAGTACTGCTTCAAGTAATCTTAAAAACAATTTGCTGGACCTGAGTTCACTGCAGGCTCCCTGGTAAACAAAGAAATAGTTATAGCTTCAACAGAATGTTTCTATCTCTAAATTATTGAATAGCTCTACTTACTTTAATCAGTGCGAAGGACATCCTGAGATGGGCAACTTCATCATCAAAAGTTTCCTTGTACAGCATTGCCTCAATTCTTGAAAATGACATTGGTATTGTCAGTAGCACCTTGACAAAGTTCTCTGCTGGATCCAACATGTTGATGTCCCCATCATAATCAAGTAGCTTTTTTTCCTCTTCCTCGGATGGTTTCATCTTGACCAGCGCCTCTAGTTGTTGTGTGGACAGTCCAGTACCTGTGATTGTCAAGACAGGACAGTAGGTTCATCTGGCCATCATTTACTTGGTAAGTTTAAATCCAAATGCAGCAAAGTATACCTTCTGTTATAGAATTGCAGACTTGTTCAGTGCTAGCGTTTAAAGTCTTCAAGAGTATAGTAGTATTTTGAAGTTTGTGGTGCTCAATGACATGTTTGCTGGTAGATAGGGTCTTGCTCTTGGGGTCTTCATTTTTTGCTGGCCCTTGAAAATTGTATGCAAACAATGACTTGATCATCTGTTCATCAAATCTGCATAATATAAGCTCTTGTAAGATGATGTAACAATAGGATATGAAATGACAATCTAGTAATGGGAATCATTTTTTGCTTACTCAAACTCAAAGGAACTTGACTGAATGTCATTCCACGCCATTGAGCGGTTTGGAGCTGCCCTTACTTTGTCCCAATGCAGAGGTTTCAACCTTGGAAGGGGTAACCCATCTTTGCCAACTTGTAACTGGATCGGTAATGGAGGTGGCAATGGAGGTTGGCCAGAGTTGTGCCCTTTAAGACTTGAAGTAGGTTTGATTTGTGGTGGAGGGGGTGGTGGTGTTTTCGGTATACTTGTTGCTCCGGGTGATTTGAACTTGGCTTCATCAGCTGAGTTCCGTATTGATTCCTTTGGATCCAAATTAATATTTGTATTTGACACCCTGAATGCTGAGTTTGTTTCAGAGGGTGTGATCTCTGTAGCACAGGAAGCAGACTTTTGTCCTGACGATAGATGACTGAACTTTGCATTGACCTGCTCTACTTTTGGAGCTTCAGGATGTCCCATGGATCCTGGATTGTTAGTAGCTGTTGCAATTTTTTGGTGACTTACTCCAGTTGTCTCCACGTCTGGATTTTCTGGAAGATGGAAAATGTCATCATGCACATGGGTGTGATCGGGAGCCGTGAAAATTGGAGTCTTTAGGGAGAAGGGAGATCTACAATCTGGTGATAGTGATTGATATGATGAACTAGATGGTGAATCATCCCTATATCTAGAAGATGGAGAAGGATCTGCAATAGATTTGTCACGATTTTGCAGTGGTGACTCTGTAATGGAGCCACCTGATGAACGAGAACAGGGCAATGAACAGAAAGAATCAGCTTCATCAGACTGCAAGCTGGTGCTGGTTTTCACAGCATAATTGCTTATGATCAGCTCTGCACTTTTTGATGGAGTGGGAAGAACAGATAAGCTCTTGTATTCTGAAGATTCTATGAGGATTGGATAGTCATCTTGGCATTGCACAGCAGAACCCGGGTAAAGCAGACCTGCGCCGGGATGCGAACTAACCTTGATGGTAGCACAAGTTGACCTGTGAGCTCTTGATCCTTGGGAAAACAGCTTGGAAGGCTTTTTCTGAAGCTTCCTTGATCTCCTGAGTGAGGCTGCTGCTGCTACTGCAACCCCGAGAACAAGCAGGCATGCTCCAGCCACAGCCAGGGCGACAATGGCGGCTGTCGGGAGCTTGGCGTGACCTCCACCTCCCAGTTTGCGTGCCATGCTTCTCGCTGGGATAATGTGGCTGTGGTTTCTGAGTGGCATCCTTCTATGACTCTCATGGGGAAGAGGAGCAGGAGTGGGAGTCGGAGCAGCTCTTGCTTCATGAACCTGAACAGGTGCAGGAGCTGGAGCTGTAGAACTCTTTTGATGGCTCCGGTGTGGGTGTCGTGGCCTATGATGATGATCCAAGCTTACCAGCATCCTGAACCTGGAGAGGAAACCAGAACTGGCATCACGGGTCACTGCCACACTGACCTCGCCGCGGCCATGGCTCACAAAGCGGAGCGGGAGAGCCCCCTCCTCCAGGACCTCGAAGCTGAGCAGGAGGAGCACGACGGAGGCAGTGAGGAGGAAGACGCGCTTCACCGCCAGGCCCATTTTCCACTGCTGATCATGAGTCAGCCAAGCTCTCTCCTTGTTGCACGACGAGCTCCCAATGGCTGTGGCAAAAGGAGGAAACAGGACGGGGAGGGAGTACGTGTGTGCGGACGGGCACATGATCACATTTGCTGCTGTCCGGAACGTAAGCTGGCCAGCGAACGGTGAGCTCGTCCGTTGTTCTCTCTGCTCTGCTGCCCATCCACCTCTGCAGGCTTTAACGCCACTCCAAGGAAACCCTGGCTTTTACCATGTGTGGCTGGTGCTGGTGACTGCCACGAGCTACTTCTCGCCAGGTTATGTACAGCGCAGGTACAGCGCCTTCTTTTCAGCTTCTTTTGCATCCGCCGGCTCACTTACCACCGCCGGCTTTTCAGTCAGGCGCTATGGTTTGGTGGGCAGTGGGCACCAATCTTTACTTGGTGGTGAATCTCATCGCCGCGACATAGATGTGGAGATTGCGGCAATGCTTCTCTTGCTACTACCCCGCCATTGTCACGGTATAATCATCGGTACTGAATCCGTTATCGGCTACTTGTGTTGTGTACTGTTAATGTGGGAGTGAAGCAGGTAGGTGATGTATGGTTGGCGCTGCAGGCTGCACTGAACTTTGCACTCGAAGGCAGCCCTGCTCTTACGTTTGCCGGGGTTTACCTTGTTTGGACTGGAAGCCTTAGAAGGCTGGGCACCAGGGTACTGCAGGAGTGCAGGGTGCAGAGAGACCATTTGCATCGTGTTTGTGAGACCATGAGTGCGTCTACATAAGTGTGATCACCTCGGTTCTGTGTGTGATTTCATCCTCGTCGTTAGCTCAGTGCTGGTGGCCAGCGTTATTGCTGTACTCTAAGGTAGGTGTCCGTGTGCTCTTTGCCACCGGTAGTATGGCAAAGGAAGCAAACAAGAAAGTGGCGGTGAACCACCCAACTTGAGGCGAAAGAGGGGCGGTGACGAACAAACCGATCGAGCCAAACACTTGCTTTCAAGGACAATTTATCAATCATATATGTTTCGATCGAGCAGAGATATGTAACATTCACGCTACACTAGAGCCCGGCCTGTCGAGAGGCAAACGTGTGCCTCCTACGGCGACTCGGTTCCTTTCAGTCAGGACGGCTGCTGGCCGTCGCCTCCGGACCCGGCGTCGACCTCCTTGATCTCGAGGATCTCGACGCGGCGGTTGGTCCTGTTGCGGAGCCTGATGGCCACGTCCTGCGGCACGAAGGCGCCGCGGACGCTCACCCGGTGCTGCTTCCGGTCGATGAGGTGGCTGTCCTGTCCAGGTCCTGCATGTGGAGGAGCGCTCTCCTGATCCTCTGGTAGCACCCGTTGCAGTCGATGTTCATCCTCACCGTCATGCAGTAGAGCTGCTGCACCCCACGCCACAAAACACACACATACCAGTCACTCCCCGACCGATTCTAGCTCCAACAAGTACGAGCATCATCTATCACGGCAGCGAAGAACCTGTGGCCACCGCGGTGATCTGGTTACCTTGCCGCTCATCAATCTCCTTGCTGCTCGACCACGGCCACGACCAGCGGCGGCGATCGGATCCGGTCGGTTTCGACGCCGGCAAAGAGGGTGGTCCTGATCCTCAAGGGCACGAGGAGCGGCTCCTTTTGCGAGGGCAGAGGGCCGCAACGTGCAAGTGGGCGGGCAGCTGGGTCCTCAGTGGGGCTAAGAAGGATTTATTTGGATTGATACCTAGCTTTTGTGCTGTGTCCAGGCCAGGCATCGTCTTCTCATCTCATCGAGTCAGAATCAGATTCTGGTCCAGCCACGCAGGTTGCCTGGATGCCTTGCACGTATGGGGAGGGCGTTTCCTTTCCTCTGCCCCTGCCCGGTGCCTGACTTGCGACGATGCTTTGGACACAGGGCTCTGTCAAAATGGACGCTTGCAATACCTTTACCAGACAGCACATGGAAACGCGATGTGAACATCGATTAGCACTGCACGGCGGGAGAAGACGAGAAGTTACTAAATTTGACATGCGTGCAGCAACAAGCCAGCAACAGCTCCCGCCCCGGCAATGAGGTAGGCAGGCTGTAGCCTACCAGCACCCCCAGCAAAGCCAAACCTGTCAAAGCCTACCATTGCCATAAATAATTTATCTAAGGTAGAGTAGATTCTCAAAACCAACCATCCATCATCATTTTTCGACGATATAGGGATTCTTCACACCAACCAATCACCCCATTTTCCATTAGGCAACAACAGCATGCTACCGCACAATTCACATTTCACAACCAATTCCGTCGGCACATAGAAGCTGGGTGGTACACAGAAGCAGGCACAGTAGAGTCCACCACGATGAGAACAGAATGAATCGCTGAGATTTAAAACAGCACAGAAATAGACAACAAGCAACTATTTTTTCTGGCATTTTGCTGAGTTCAGTAGAGGATAACTTTATGTAAGAGGCACGCCACAGCTACAAGACTGGATAAACAAATTGAAAACAAAGACTAGTATTGCCAAAAACTAAAAGCTCTAAAACCAGAGAAACCAAAATGAGCCTTCTTCCCCTCCTAGACGGTGTTAACAAAGCTATCAACCCTAGAAGTTATAGGAACCAGATAAAAAACTTATCTAGGTCAGTCGCACATACAAAATGTATACTGGTTCTTGATGACACATCTTCACATCTAACTGACTAGAGTAGATCAGCC
>DXKC01002349.1:0-11879 GCA_031170775.1 Cymbopogon citratus
TAGACTTAATATAACATTGCATAATTTAAGTGATAAACTTTCGCAATTCAAGGTAGGGTTGAAACCGGGGCTTGCCTGTGTTGCAGCGGTGGTTAGTTCTCGTAGAGATGATAGATGTTAAACTTAGTACCAACACCATGGGTCCACGTCTTCATCTTCAGAAGTGAATGATATCTTCCCGAAGATTGTGTATCACGATCCACTTCAACATTGTCGAAGAATGACACTTCGAAGGTTGATCAACATCAAGCTCTTCAAAATTTGAGTCACACGAATAGTGGCACTCTCGTATTCACTACACGTATATAAATTATGTATGCTTTAGTGAAGTGGAATGCATGATATGACGCATGGGGTGCATTGGTAAGAACATAACAAAGCAATCAAACTTGAGTACAACTTTCCTTCACGATAAAGTTGCAATCCAACAAATCCTAAGACGAATCCTATTATCATCATTAAGTACTAGTTACCCTAATTAACATTAATAACTAATTCTAAGTTCAATCATCAAAACACTTGCCATGAATCATTATCATGTTTAATAACCCATGGACTTCACCCAATCCAAAGTCACAAAGTCCCTAAGTCATTAAGGGTTAATGACTTGGTTAACTAATTAATTAATTAAATATGAAAACTAGGTATAAAATCAACTTAGTCAAATTGATCCCAAACTTTTTCTATAAATAGGTGACATCATATAATAGCTGCAAAACAAATTTTAGAATTTTTGGGCATATATTTATTTTATTAAAAATCAGAGAAGTTACATTAATTTCTTAATTAATTATTAATTATAAATTAAGAAATAAATCTACTTCTTCAGATTAAGCCCAAAATTTTTGTAAAGCATCATCACATCATAAAACAGTGGTAAAACAAATTTTATGATTTTTGGATAATTATTTAATTTATTAAAAATCATGGAACTGGCATTTATTAATTAAAGTAGGTAATTTTAAATCATACAAAAACTATTCAAATTTCAACTTTCATATTTTTCATGCAATCTACACATAATAGAGAGGCTACCCAGAAATTTTCATAATTTTTAAAGCAACATACAAATTACTATGAATTTTGAAAGAAATAAGCATTTTCTGAATTTTCTGAAAAACAATAAACAGGGTCGTCTTCTACCTTCGGCCGTTGACCAGCGAGGACCGAGGTTGACCGCGCGAGACCGAACTTTGACTTGCAATATCTCTCAAACGGATGCACCATTTTGAGTACGGTTTGCTCCTATTCGATCACCACGAAAAAGCGAAACTTTTGGAGCTACTGGATAGAAAAAATGGAGCACGTTAGGGTGCTGTCGACGGCGAGGCGGCTGCGGCTGTACTGTATGCGGTGACGTGCCGCCTACGGTGCACGAGAGGTTAAAGCGAAGGTACCTATGGCTTAGTGGTGACGAGAGGAACACGATGGTGGCATCAATTTGGCGGTTCCGAGGCTGTAGCATGGTCGGTGACGGCGAGGCGACCGCGGCGGCGCTTCGGCCGGCAGTGAAGAAGAAGGCGGCGCGTCGACTATTCCGGCCATAAGAGCGACCAAAAGCGAGCTCAGAAGAATCGCAAGGATGTGGCGGAGTTTTTAGCAAGATGGAGCGGTTGGAGATGGGACGGCGACGACGAATTTCGCCGGCGAGCAGACGGCGACGGCGGCGGGCAGAGAAAGGAAAAACGGCAACAGCGGCCGTCCGGAGCTTTTATAGTCGGCGAGGGTGAGCGCGAGGGCGACACGAGGCGATGCAAATCCATTTGGGTAACAGCTGGCAGCGAAGGACACGCCAGGAAGCCGATCGAAGGCCGTCGTCGACCGTCGACGGAGAAACAGAGCACGGCACTCGCGATTTTAAATATTTACAGAATTGCCACTGGTCGAATTTTGCAATTTGCTTCCAAAATTTGAATAGAACTTGAAAAACTTCCAATGTATGAAATGTTCAGAATTTCATGCTCAACACTTTTCTCAAAATGAAGTTTTTCAGATTCAGCAAAGAAAATTGAGTTTCAAATGCAAATTTGAAAAGGGAGCAAAAAGGGACAAAATCCTAGAAACAAACATTTTAAAAATCTTTTGATTTTACTAAATAACATGAAAATATTCCAATCTATGGAATGCTCAACTTTTCAAACCAAACATTTTTCCTATATAAAGTTTTCCCAAATTATGCATAATTTTTGAAATATGGATTTAAAATCAAAAGGGGACAAAATGTTGGAAATCGGTATTTTCAAATTCATTTGAAATTCTTTATGGAAACTTGAAAATCTTCAATAACAAAGTTTTCCTAACTTTTCAAGACCCTCATTTTTGGTATAAAAACCATTTTGAAATTATGCCTCTATTTTGAAATTTGAGATAGAGGTGACACTTAGAGTTTAAATCAATTTGAAATAACTTCAAACTTTATATGGAAACTTGAAAATCTTTGAATACCAAACTTGTTCATCTCAAAGAGAGCAAGAAAGTTGCTTTTTGGACCATAGCCAAAATATGTATAGATTTTGAATGATCGAAAAGGGGATAAATAGGAAAAATGGGATTTTAAGCCCTTTTCCAATATAGTTCAAACTTAATTCAAATTCCAACATAAAAATTGACTAACTAGTGATCAATCAAGCATTCCAAAACATAATTCAATCATAGCACACCTATTGGGCTAAAACACTCTCATCTATACATAGAAAATTATTAAGTAAATGCATTCCAACTTAATTCTTAATGATGCTTTGCATGCATGAAATGACATGATTTTGATTTTAATTATATAGTAACATCAGGGATGTTACAATCCTTCCCCCTTAAAGAAATCTCGCCCCGAGATTTAGAGACGACAAAACCCGTGGGGTAAGTAATGGAAAAGAAAACATGTCAAGTATATGAACTGATTATAAGTTCATAAAGCAAGAAGGATTGATCATAAAACTATAATCGATATCAAAAGATAATAGTAACGTCAACGGTTTTAGAGATCGTTGATAGAAATGTGATATGAGCTTTTAAGATATGGTGAGGACACATTAGTCGTGGAGCTATAATGGATCATGGTCTTCGTCCTACGATACCTGCGCGCACCCAGTAGTGACTCGCATGACCGCGGCACACAAGAGACCCTGGGTTCCGTCGCGGCACCGTGGTTACGATCTTGACACCATTATAGGGCACAATAACGGTAACCCTCAACCCACAAGATTGAGAATATAATAGTAACAATGATTCAATCTTAATCACAAAGCATTTAGGTATTTCTAAGAACGATTTGAAATACCAAACGAGTGTTCAAGGAATGAAAGCATCCTAATTATATAACATAAGGAACCACAATTATAGACCCTGATAACAGCGAGCGCCCAGCAGTAACACCACAATGGTGACCCCAGGTTTCGACGCCGTTACCTAAGTCACGGTTCATGGTACCCTAGAAGATATAATCAAAGTGATATTCGAACAAGATATTCGTCGTCACACGACATCAAAGAGATAGCATGTGTCGGAGTTGAAAAGAATTAAGGCGTGACACATACTTGAAAGAATCAAGGTTTCATACCAGGTTTAGTTTTCAAGATAATATTGTATATCAAATTATATTCCATAAATCTCCCAAGGATTAGAAACTTATGGAATAAAGGTTTATCAATTGATACCCAAAACCTGGTATAGGACAAGGTTCCTCAATAGAACAGTCATAGAATAATAACTGCTTTCGCAACACAAGGGGAAAGTTTTTATTATTAATACATTATCATACATATCTTGACATGGTCAAGCTCAACCCACAACCTAAGGTTCAAAAGGAATAACAGGAAGAAACAACTATTATACAGGCCAGCTTAACTTTACAACCACTCTTTCGATTGTTTTTGTCAACCCTATCCATCATAAGCTTCTCCTCACCACCATTCAAGGAGTCATTTGCACACACTTCAGATGCTGTCATGATCATCTATGAGTTCTTCTACTGATGTTCTTGTTGCTCTTGCTCTTCCTGCTCAGGAGTCACCACCACACCAGGGTCATCCTGAACTTCTTGCGGCTGGTAATTGGGATTCAACATCTCGGTCAACCTATTGACCTCAAGTTGTAGTTCCTGATTTTGCACCACCAATTGATTAATGTATTGTTCCTGCTCTTGGATTCGGGTATGGCACAAGTCTTCTCTGAACCAGGCGTCATTCCTCAATTGGATGTTATATTCTAGTAGTTGCCTCATCCTTCGTAGATCTTCCATAACCTCAATCCTAGCCTGAATAGCTTGGTGCAGCACTGTTGTCAATATTTCTACTTGCAGATTTGGATTTGGCTGAGAGTAACTACTATCCACAGGCTCATCTTGAGGAATTAACTGGTGTTGTATATCTTTTTTGATACCAGTCTTCTTGCGAAGAACATGCTTTCGAGGAATTAACACCTATTGGGCTAAAACACTCTCATCTATACATAGAAAATTATTAAGTAAATGCATTCCAACTTAATTATTAATGATGCTTTGCATGCATGAAATGACATGATTTTGATTTTTAATTACTTAGTAACATCGGGGATGTTACAAGACTCCACCACGTGGGCTTGATGATCTTTTAACACCAACCTCAAAGAAACACCCAAGAAGGTGGTCAACTAACTATGTAACCTTAGAGCAGATTTACCATGTGTTTTTTGGTTCATCTTTAACTCCTCTTCATCTGCAGTGGTCCATCTAAGACCAGGAAATCTTCCTGCCGCCGCAAACTCACACTGGAAGCCAGCGATGATGAAGCCACTGATACAAACACCCCAACTGGAAGGTATGCTGCCATTACTCCAACCAGATTATCTACTTGGTTCCTCTTCTCGTGTTACATTATTGAAGATTATATATGATGCATATAAACCTTAGCACACCAATTGATGATGGACTTGGAAGGAAATTTGGGACAGGCTGCATAACAATCTATAAGTCGGACCTTCTTATATGATTCCCATTGAGCATGCTCTAGCTAATAGGATAACCAGCATAGGGTCATTTTTTCCATTTCAACGAAGCAGTTTACACATACCATATATAATATATAATATGTCATGTTTTCTATCTTGCTTCTTACAGTACCGTAGCTGGCAAAGCTAAAGCTTATGAGGACGACTCCTGTGTTCAGCGTCCTACCGCTCAGAAGAGCGGCTAGATAAGGTATCCCTCCTACCTTTCCGATCAACATTATCCAGTCATCCTTACATACTCTAATTTGAAAAAAAAATCCCTTTTTCACTGCAGACGCTCAATGCCTACCGTGCTTTTGCTTGGACTGGCTGTCTGACATTTGCCGTCCAGAGAAGACTCCTGCCTCTCTTTTTTGTTGGCGTGGTATCCTCTGCACCAGAGACTAACATAACCCGTCATTAGCTATAGGTTCACTTGGCCCCTGTGTTGGCTCACAGGCAGGAAGAACTTTCATTGGCCTTTACATTTGGCCTTCAGCATGTAATCACTTTAATTTGGTGGCATTGTGCCTGCCTCTGTGCGTGCTCCCTGACCATGTCGTGGTCACAAGGGCTGCATTTCGATACTGCTATCAGCATCGTATGGACAATAGTTGTGTCGTTCTTCTCTAGCTCGCTGCTCGAACTGATGTACTTTATACCTGCTGAGCTATTTAGACTTTATGCTGCTCCCAGCATCGTATGAACAATGGGAAGCTTATGTCGTTCTTCCCTGGCTCATTGAACTGATGTAATTCAGATGTAGTGTCGTGGGCTATTTAGACTTTGAGGTGATATCATGTTGCCTGTGTGATGCATATAGACGCTACTATCAGCATTGTATGAATGATTGTTTCGTCCTCCGTTGTCTCACTGATCAAACTGAGATGATTTAAACATGCTAGATTATTTTGACTTGATGTTGCTGTCAACACCGTAAACGTGTCCTCAGCGGCCACTTGGTTTGCAGGCTCCCTGGTAGGGCGCATCACCAGTAAATTTATAAAAGTTGATCGAAATAGTGCAGAGAGAGCTTCAATGGCTACAAGCTAAAAGAGGTTAGAACTCAGTATGATAGTTGTGTCGCTGCAATAATTGAGAAACCCGCTATAACAGTCTGACACCGGCCCATCCCAAACACGTAACGAGCCCAGCCCATCCTTTTCATTTTCACAGACACCGGCCCACTTACAGCCCAGCCACAGCCTCAGAACCACCACATATAAACCAGCGTCAGCCAGCCGGCTGCAGACAATCCTCATTCCCATCCCATGCCACTCTTCTGCCCCCATTTCCAGTTCAAGCGCCATGGAAGACGATCTCTGCCCAGATTCAATGGAAAGTTTCGATTGTGCTAATGATTGGTTGCCAAAGGTGTCAATCTGTGTTTTCCTCCTGTGAAGCCTTGTCATACTTCTTAATGTCCTTTCTAATCCAGGCCGAACCAAAAAACAATCTATACAGAACGCATATCAAACTGTCTTGACTTTTCTTGAGAAAGAACGGCTGGTGACAATCGATGATTACAACGCTCCTGTTGTTTCACTGCTGAAAAAAGACATTTTCTACCATAGCACATGGCACATTTTTTTTGAAGATAAAGTGGCTAAACTCAAGGCACACATAAAAGCCACAGATACAGCTCTGCGTGCCTTCGTAGCCTTCTTCGATTCAACCTGCAGCTTGCCTCTGCTTCCTGGCTACCAGCCTCCAACATCAACATCCAAGAAGCGGCGATTGAAGGAAACAATGCTGACCAGCGACACCATCCCAACATCTCTTCTCAACAGCCTCTCGCAGTCGTTGACAAGCCTGCGTGCCAAGATACGCTCTCTGATAGAGACCAATGCTGCTGAAGGAATGCCAGAAGGACCAGCGAGCATCTAGAAGAACTCGAGGATAGTGTTCTATCTTCTTTTGACATGTAGAGACAGCGTTCTCTCTTCTTTTGCCATGCAGAGGCTAATCATGTATTTTGTTTTCTTCTTTAGCCTATAATGTTGCAAGACCTTTATTAAGTGGCACCACAAGTATGTATTCGGCAGTGTACCAAACAATGCTTTATCCCTGGTGTTTAACATTTGGAGGCTAAAATCGCTCATATGCTACAATTTGTCACAGCCATTTACTAGGGAAAAAAACGCCCGTCACTGTATGGAGGTCACTTCACGACTGCCCACTCCTAGCCGTTGTCGTTCTACCATTCGTTGAAGGACGATGCCCACACCTCCAAGCGCTGCACGTGTAGCGGTAGGGCCGTCAGCTTCCCGCTGCAAGCGGCGTCGCCATGCCCTGAACAGTCCACTTCTACCTCCTCTCTACATGCACACTGATCGGCCGAACCCACCACCACCAGAGTACAGCGGTCCCATGCATCAGCAACATCTGAGAACACTCCATACTTTTTCGTCCCCGCACACATAAACATACATCTCTCCCCTCCTACTATCTTCCTCTCCTGTTCTTCGAAGACTCCAGGCAAGCTTGAGCTCCGGCGCGCCTCCAGGTGAGCACGGCCTCCGACCTTTTTCCTTTTCTTATCGATCCATCCATGTATCCTTCGTCGGCCTCTTACCACAGACCACCACGCCGCCTCCACACGGTATTTTATAGATACAGGACAGTTGAACGGACAGCATTCAGGCTTACAATTTCTGTGAGCCTAAAGGCACATGCCGTGTTCATGCTTACGCACTAAGCACAAACTCCATTCCAACCTCTGGTGAGGTGCCATTGCACTACCCAACAGGCAACGGCGTGCGCAATGTAGCATTCCCTGTCACAATGACAACGTACCTTCATGTAGAAGCAGTGTGCGCACGCTAATCATATTTCAAATCTAATACAGCCGACCAGGACGAAGCTGAGTTTGCAAGGCTTGCCAGGCTTCGCAATGATCTATCAGACACCGCCTTCTCCTCCTACACTTCCTCCGAGGCCTCTTTCCACCTGCTGCAAGGTATCAGATACATCGCTTACCACTGCAATATATACACCGCCATCTTAAACACTAACAGTTATATATTGACTTCCCAGAGTATCGTGGTTCCAGCAGTATTGAATCAGATCGCAGCCACCACTATTGATGCTATCAGCATTGGCCATATCTTCACAAGTGACACCGACCAAATGCATTCCTCTGCCTTCAGTTCCACGTAATATATTATCTTCAGCCATCTATCGAACTCAACATCTACCTAAGCTCATGTACTATTTCATCTATCTTGGACGTACCGTATCTGTGTTGTATTTGTATCTGAACATGTGGTATTGTAATATTTGAATCCTTTGTATCTGAACATGTGGTATTGTAATATTTGAATCCTAGCTACAAATGTATTGTCTGTGTTTTCTTCTATTTGGCAAATGCTCGCGCGCATGGGCGCGCGCAAGACACTAGTGATTGCCAGTTGGCAAAGTCATAACATTGGTCAGCTCCACACAAACAAGCAAACAAATCCAGACTTGACAATACATCGTACCAATAAAAGAAACCAGGCGGTGGTTTTTAGATGCGGGCATTTTGGATTAGAAAAAAACTGGATTAGGTAATTCAGGGTGTTAAGAAATCTGGTTTTAAATTGATACATATTTTTTTGAGAAAATAGTACCTCCTATTTCGATTTAGGTTTGGATATTCCTAAATTTGATTAATTATAGATTAAAAATGTCAATATTTGTGTTATCAAATAAATATCATAGATCCCTACGAAATGTAGTTTTTTTTTTAAAAAAAAATAATTTGAAATCATAGATCCCATAGAAAGTTGTCAAATATACACTATTTTTGTGGGCACGCAACCCATAGTTACAGTTTTTTTTTTTTTTGAAACGGAGGGAGTACTATTTTGGGTAAAACAAGGTATCAAGGCCCAGTATCCAAACTAAAATCGGTTTTCGTACCTATCATCCGAAATGCTGATATGGTAATTTGGGTCTGAATATTTTGAGGTCAAGTCTGAGTTAAGTTTCAAGTGCTGGGTTTTATGTCCATCCCTACCACGATTGCTCTCTTTCCTGATGACCATGAATGCCTTCGTTCCTTGAACAACCTTGTCTTCCCTCTCGTCCCTAGCAACACCCGTTGCTATATTAGCGGCCATTCATCTCATCCTTAACTATAAACCAATTATTTTTATTTTACTAGCAAATATACCCGTGCGATGCAACGGGACAAAACTATCAAACATTCATTAAAAACGATGACAAGAATGGTAGGCATATAAAATTTAAAATAGAGTGGAGAGTTTAAAATATCCATAATATTTTTATTTGATTTTAACATTAGTAGAAGCAACAGAACAAATTAGAACTTTGTATTATAAGCTTTGAGCTTATAAGCCTAAAGTAATATGAGAAAACGTTAAATCCCCAAGTCCTCATCATTGGGTCTAAGCCAAATCAGTATGCTCTCTCTGCATGGGCCAAAGGGTTGGAAACCTGGGCCAGGCCAAACGTAGATAGGTTTGGACAAGGAATTGTAACGTAACCCTAATTGATTTTGTACAAGTACTTTACGTATTCTATCCTAATTGATTTCGTACAAGTCCTTTATGTACTCTAACTGATGGCAGAAAAAAAAAGTCTCAAGAGAGAAGGCAGGCTGACAGATTTTTTGTGGCAAAAATTTTCTTGTTTTATTAGTAGGTAGAGATAGAGACTTGCTATAAGTCAAGTCAAGCTAAAATGTGTCGTAAAATATGTACTCCCTCCATTCCAAATTATTAGATCATTACAAGAATTTTGGAGAGCCAAAGTTTTTCAAGTTTGACCAAAACTTTAGAGAAAACTATAATGATCTATGATATTAAATATGTATATGATAAAAATATAAGTAATGAAGAATCTAATGGTACTTAGTTGACATCATAAATGTTATTATTCTATCATATATATTTGGTTAAACTAAGACTCTCTAAAATTCTTAAAATGACTTACAGTTTGAAACGAAGGTAGCTGTTTGGCTGATGGTTTCTACGCCGCCAAGCGCGCTGCTGCTGCGGCCGCCAAGGGTGCATACTGCTGCGGCCGCGAAGGGGGCGGGAGGAGTCCTCGGTCGAGCAGCAGCCGCCATCCAAGGCAGGAAAGAAAGCAGAAAACTCTGGACTACCAGACCTGAAGTAGTAAAACCGTAGACGTGTTGGCATGTAAGTTATCTGCGGATTGTTTGGTTTCTACTAGCAATTTTGTGTGATGAATGGATGAATAAAGTGAAATTCAGAGGTCCTTGTGTTGCCCTTTTGGCCTCTTCATCATTACAAAAAAGGTTGCATATATTCTATGTTTGACATGAAATGCTTCGAGATTTGATTGACTTATGAACTAGGAAGCCCCGCCCTGTATATGGTTCATATCTTCGAAGAAGTACATGATTGTATGCTGTCACTATTTTCCCTCAGAATTCAAACATCACGCTGCACTTCATCATAACAGGCTAGCACTGGGAAACACATACCAAGCAAATACATGACATTATGACAATAAGGTTCGCATACGTGTGTTCCAGTCAAGACTAACTGCTATGCTAGTCAGCGTAGGATCCTAATTCCTCCTCTTGCTTGTTCTTGATGACCTTTTACCCTTGCCTCCAGAATCTGAAATCGTAGGAAGTGGAACCAGCGTACCACCCTTGACACCATCGTTCTTCTCTATTGACTTCTGCAGCTTGATGGAAAATTTGAAATCCTTTATCTGCAAGAATTTTACAAGTGTCAAGGAGTGGCCCTTATTACTGAACAACAAATACCACCCTCTGAAAAGGTATACTTTACACAAACAATGAAAAGCACCTGTTCTTCCAGATCGAGAATCATTTCGTCCTTCGACTTCAATTGTGCTCTTTCCCTGTCAATGCAAACTTAATTATTAATATCAACAAACAAAAAGGAAAACTTGTGGTCAGAAGAAAGTAATAGAGTGACCTTTTCACTGAACTGGGACTTGAAAAAATATATATATATATATATAGTTCATTGGATCATTGCAAATATCAATGACTTGGGTTACTTCAAAGGAAGCCATGTAGCCTTAGGATGTGTTTGGTTTGAGGAATGAGGTGGTCCATCATCTTCTCACTCCTCACAATTTTCATTTGGTTTATGGAATGAAATGAGTTGACCCATCAACACCGCATTCCTCACAAGCTAATAATTAGTACTCGCATGAGGAGTGGGTTGATTCCACCAAATTCATGGAATGAACTCATGATGCATCATCTCATGAAGCATGGGATGATTCCACAAACCAAACACACCATTATAGTATTATTCTGTTTTTGAAACCATAACATTGTTTCCTATTTTCAGAAATCAAACACACCTTTCCTCTATATCTCTTAGTGTCTGACGCCACATGTCTTGGCTCCTAGTGAGTTTCTCATTCATCTGCAGAAAGGCAGAAAAATATCAACACAACGAGTCATTAGTTTAACAGCTGGCTGGGCTTGATAAATATGCATGAAACAAAATGCTCACATCTGCAACTTTCTTTTTCTCCACAATAAGGTTCTCAAGTTTAAGTTGCATCTCTTCAAGCTTATCATTCACAGCTTTATCAACAGCTTCAGAAATCTGGTGCTCCTTGTTTCTTTTAGCCTCAGACAACAGGCCCTCATAATACTGCGAATATGAACATTATGCAGATGGATGCATCAGAGATAAACTATGTTTTCAACTGGCTAACAAAGTCTATACGATCTATGCATCAGAGACAAACTTTGCTTTCAATAGTGACATAGAAACTTAGCAGGTATGGACTGCACCTCTCTCTGAGTTTCAAGTTGACTTGCCAGGAGGCGATTGTACTCGTCCACAATCTATGGAGAAGAGCACAGTGTTTGTAATTTGTAAAACGACATTAACAGCAAGACATGAGAGAGTGATTCAAATCAAGTGAGCTTAAAATTCTTACTGTTTCAG
>DXKC01002351.1:0-12657 GCA_031170775.1 Cymbopogon citratus
CCAAAAAAGGCTATTAAACACTGTCAAAGACCGTAGCCGTGAGAAGTCCAAACTCTCGAACACGGCCCGGTCGTAATCCCAGCTGATCCCGATTGCTAGGTGCTGTCCTATGCTTTCTGTGCTCATCAGTTGCCCAGCATGCCCCGGTTCTCCAGTGCAGATACTTCAACTGGAAAGAAAACTGTCTCTTCCACTGGCCGTGACAAGACATACTCGCGGAGCAGACCGTTGACTTGGTACCCAATCACCTCGCTTGCCTCTACTATTGGCTCCATGATGTTCAGTGCGGCAACCTCTCCCAAAATCTTCTCTGCGTACTTCTCGGTGCTATTGCTCTCTGTGCCCTTGGAGTAGCCCTCGGCGATCCATCGCCTGATCAAACGCCTCCGCCGAACCATGATCTCTTGAGGAAAGATTGATACATACAGCAAATATTTCTTGAGATGGCGAGGGCATGCGTCCAAGTAGGAATGCATCCAGGCGAGCACGCCCCGCAACGACTCAAACTCTTGGTTGGTAGCGAGCTCCAGCATAAAGTTCTCCCTCAGACGCTTCACCTCCTGTCCGAATACGTCTCTTGGTTTGCTTGTCAAGTACTATCTTGCAACAGCAATTATCACTTTGGGAAGCCCGCCACACTTGAACAAAAGAAGTAGGGCTTCACTCATCTCCAAAGCATTCTGATACTTCTGGACGGCTACCTGTAGAGAAAACCATGGTACGTACTAGTTCTAGACGCTGCCAAATAAAGCTAATCCAAATGACTATTTTAGTCGCAGAATCTAAGCCGTAGGACGACTACTTGCACTATCAGCTCATGAGAACATTGGCACGACTGATGTACGGATAACATTGACAAGTTCTACAAATTATTACCTATATATGATATGATGTTCATAACTCATAAGAATAACTTATGTAAGATTTTTAATCTACATTTATTTTTTATTTAGCTCAAATATTATGGTAAACCGATATTTATATAGTATAAATGAAAACACTCCTTTTTTCAGGACACAACAGTACTACACATAATTCCTTGTTATGACAACTCTATACTTCTAAAATAGAAGGTTTGCCACTACTGATATTTGACATAACAGCTAAACCATTATAGAAAATGACATAATATAACCACATAATCCAGATATAAAATTAGCGATGGAGGACGTATAGAACAGCCGAAGTGTCATCTGTATATGCTTTTAGATCAGCAAGTTGTACTATAAATATACGGAAAGAAAAACCAAAGTATATAAATGCAGGTAGTTTGATAATACGCACAAATGCACACACATAAAACATGCATAGTCGAAGGGAGCTAGTATGCCATAAATGACGAAAAATATTTTCTTAGCGATTTACACACACATGCCAATAACAAACATATGAAACAATATTAATATAGAATCATATATGCATTAAGAATTCATTTTAAAAAAATACAACTGTCTCATAATAATTTATAAAAGGAAATTTGACATCTGGGGAATTGCATAAAAATGTTTTTGACATTTTGGCTTTTTCGGGCATAATTATAATCAAGATTCTTATAAATATTCAAAAACTGGAAAAAGCCAGTATATTGATTTATTTATGGAGTAGTTTAGGTAGCCAAAACAAGAGCTAACAGAGTTCCACATAAGGTTCCAAACTAAACACATGATGGACACACATAGTGATAACATACAATTAGTTTAATATAAAATAAATTTGTAGAGAGTAATTCATAACATATTAAAAATATATAGTATCTATGTTTGTAGTGTGATAGGAAATAAAAATAAGACATGCCTACGGTATAAGAAATTTTGATTATTGTGGATTCAATTTATCTATGGAATTCAAACACTTACAACTTTTAAAACTAGCTATTAATAAGTCCATATATATAGGAGCATAATTTTAGCCAATCTAAAAAATAAATATCACTAGGGATTTAAACATAAAAGAGGAAAATAATTTGGTTAATTCTGGTGGTAATATAAGAATTGGGACAAAAGAATTCTGAGCTATTTAGTCTGGCCAAATAGAGTGCAATATGTGATGATATATCAAGTCATATAAGATTCTAACTAAAGAAATGTGCATTGAACGCCAGCAGCATGATGCAAACCAGAGTAACTATATATGGATGAAGGTTGCACATAGGAATAAAAGTTTTTTTCATTGCACTAGGAAACAGACAAGTATATATTGAGATACACAATTTTTATTAACTATGGGATTTAAACTATTCTATGAACTTTGCAACACTTATGTTTCTTCTATAATGTATCTTTTAAATGAAGCTTCTGTAGCAGCACATGCTGATGGATTAGTGTAACTATGTAATTAATATAAATCTGAAATACAGCCTATGAGAATTGAGCAGACATGTTTAATATCGAACTCTGCTCGTGACAAAACACACCTTTTCGAAGAGCTTATTGGCAGCATTGGCATGTAGACCTTTGACGTTGTATAGTCCATTGATAGATACTGCACAATGTTTGGCAACACTTTCTTCTGAAGTAATGATAATGATACAACTTCGTCCAGGGTCTCCAAATTGTATCAAGTTATAGTTTATCCAATCCCAGTCTTCATTTGACTGCACACCATCAATTACAAAAAGGCACGCACATCCACTTAGATGATCCCGGCACTCTTTGATGGGATCTTCGGCTCGAGATGTCTTTGCATATTTGTGATCTGAAGAAGTTGATTCCCCATACATACGTCCAAGTAAGCTATCACAGAAGTTTGTTCGATTGAATGGATGGGATACACTGACCCAAGCACGTCTCTCGAATTGATCGCCAGTCTTGCGTTTACCATCATATATGGCTTCGACAAGAGCTGATTTTCCAACACCAGGCATCCCCCAGACACAAATAAGCCAGTTTTCCTGGGTCTTCTTAAAAAGTTCATCCATTTCGGTATCACGCCCAAGAAGCTCATCGGACAATGAACGATGGGGTCACTACCGGAGCGAACTGATTCGCCGAGTGTTCCAGACACTCGGCGAAGGCCCAAAAACACTCGGCGAAGGCTTCGCCGTGTAACACTAGGCGAAGGGGACTCGGCGAAAAAATGCTCGGTGAAGTGTACTTCGTCGAGTGTCAACTCTCGGACACTCGGCGAAGAGTTCGCCGAGTGACTGGGGGCTGACACTCGGCGAAGAAAAGTGGATTTCACCGTCCCGACCTCGGCCGTCACTACAAGAAATGTGTCATCTTTTGACATTTGATATATGTCATAACACCTATAAATTATGTCATAGGCCACCATTTATGACATCAAGTTGACGAAAATCAAATGTCAAAAGATGAGCATCTATAATGACAACTTGTAACATTTAAGTGTTGATATCATAATATTATGATATTGATTTTAGATGTCATAATCTTTATGACATCTGCTTTTATGTCACAAGTTCTTTGATCTTGTTAGGTGGCCAATTCCATACATCCCAATATTTATTTTAACATCATTCAATACATATAGCCGCCAAAAGCAATCCAAAATAACATATGTATGCCCAACAATACATTCCATTCATGAATAAATCCACAGGTTCACAAGTCATACATCAACATATTTATTACATTCATCACAAACACCAAACTAATTGCTCACCACAAGTGAGCTTAGCCACAAAGACAAAGGTATCTAGATAAAATTAAAAAAAATAAAAATTTCACATCCGGTCTCACAAGTGAACTTTCTCACCATCTAATAACTTGTTCAACCCATGGTGCTAGCAGCTAGTTATTCTTTAGGCGCAAATACCTTTGAATTCTGGAAGTTTTTCCATATCCTGCAGACACAACACATCAGAAGCAACCATCACTTGTTGAAACAAATAAAATAGTCAAAGAACATTACATGTTGCTGGAAGCATTCAAGCAACAACAGTCTTTTCCACACTCATATATATTTCATCTTGTTTGATCAATTAGGAAATGGGAACCAAACAAAGTGGTAGACATCATTGCGAGACAGTCTCATGTTTTTAGTACAGATTATCTAGCATTAATTAGCTCTTGTTGATGTCTATGGAATATTGTCCATTTTCTGGTTCATACAGATTGTAGAAATGTATAAGTGGTAGACAATACCAGTGGACAGTGGTCAATGGTAAGTTGCTCATACAGAACATTTTAGTAGCTGCACACAACAGAACATTGACAATGCAAACACTTAGCTGTTTTCACATAGCCACTACTCTGAACATCCTTTTAGATCCACATATGACAGATATAGCATACCTGATTTTTTTTCCATATTGATAACAAGGATAATTCATAAAAACTACTAATGTCTAGTTTGGTTAGCCTATACAATTATTTCAGAGTCGAATTTTATATATGCTCTAAAATAAAAGACAGTTGCTGTCATATGCTAACAACCCAAATTTTTCTCATACCATCTCGTGAAAAAAGGAGGAACACTTCAAGATACAGCCATATAGACAAACAAGAAAGTAGAAAAAACTGCTAGTGAGCATTACAGAAAAGTATTTCAGGAAATTTCATTACTTCTTGTTGCGTGCATACTAAATTTTGCAGGTTCATCAGATAAACTCCAACTGACCAAGAAGACCAACCAAGATAAGTTAACTTTAACAGTTACCAAGTATGATCTGTACCCAACCATGAACTCCAATTTTTTTTCACATGAGAGATTTTCCTGAACTCTAAAAACATAACTATGCTGTCCATTATATTTTTGAATGACTAAGCCTGTTTCATTTTCGAGTATGTCAGACTTAATTGCAACCCACTAAATCCTGGAACTCATTGGGGTCAGCAGGTCGGTTTCCTAGGCTACACTACATTAATTTCTTGTCAGTCCTAGAATCTGCTTCCAGCTAGAGCCTATGTAGAATGCTGAAATTGGGCTTAAGAATAACTGAACGCATACACATGTCAAATGAGTACTTTAGTTAAGCATTGGAGAATAACCTGGGCAAATCATCCATAGCAATCATTTGTAGAAGTCAAATCCAAGTATCGGCACAGCTCCAGCCTCTGGCTGTGTGCTTCTGCTTCATCTTCTTGCTCCGCTGCATCCTAGTGGGATCATGCGCTGGTTGCTGAGGACACACACAGAACCTGAGAAATTCAGAACCTGGAAAACTTCATCTTCTATAGGATAATTTCATCTTCAATATCATAATTTCAATTTAAGCTATTATAAGTTCTAGCCATCAGCACAGCACTAACACATGGAGGCCAAAACTGGACACGAATGAAGTGGCAAGAACTCTTGTTGCATGTCAGCAGCTATTTTTCACTAAGCCAACTACACAAAGTACCACCTTTTTCTACTAGGACTACAGAACACATTATCAAGGCAGTAGTAAACTGAACTTAAAAAGATTAATTTACTTAGCAGACTAGGAGTATACTGAACTCACAAAGATCAATTTAACCACCGAAATTAAAGCTGGCATCTACTAGAAATTACTAACCTCTAGCATCCCAAGCACAGAGGCCGAAGCCACCTCCGCCAAATCTAGCCATAGAGAACACCGTCAATGCCATGGCAGGCTTCGTCCCCCTGTAGCTGCACGTCGCCAGTCTTCATCCTCCTAGAGCAGCGGGCTACCAGAGCGGGTCCTGCCAGAGCTGCACGACACCAAGCCTCCGCGTCTGCCCGGAGCAGCGTGCTGGCAGGCTGCGTTCGCCCAAAGCTGCACGCCTCCAACCCGTTGCATCCACCTAGATCTGCGCGCTGACAAGCTGCATCAGCAGGAGCCGCGCGCTGCCAGGCCTCATCCTCCCAGCTGAGCCGCGCGCTGCCAGGCCTCATCCTGGGACCGTGCCGACTCTTCTTCCCGGCGGTGGCTGGAGACACAGCCGCGGGCGACGAAGGCGCAGCAGGCACCACTGCCCCCTGTCCCTGTGCCAGCGCCGGTGCCGTCGACCCGAGAAGGCGGTGTGGCGGCGAACGTCCGGGGGCGGGAGGGCGGCGGAGGCTGGTCGGCCGGCAGGGACAGCCGGGCGGTTGGAGCGGACGTCCAGGCGGATAGGGGACGGGGCGGGCATGCGGCGACCCGGGGGCCGGTGGTGGGAGAGGGCGTCGTCGGCAGGGCAGCGGGTTGCGGCGGCGGCTTGTGGACGGGCAGCTGGGGAGTTAGATTGGTGGGTGGTGACTTAGGGTTACACTTGCACGTGAGTTTTGGGCCAAAATTTCGCGGCCCACCTACACACCAGGCTGGAGGGAAGCTTTTTTTTTTTTGTTTTTGCATTTTCTTTTAGTGTGTAAGTTCAATTAAAGCTACCGCATTTGCACTAAAAATCTGAATTAGCAAAGCAAATTTTAGAACAAAGAATGTTTGCTTTGGTCCACTTGTGGAAGCTGACATGTTCACGTCAAAATTTAAATCACAAATAGCACCTATAATAAATATTAAAAAATGGCACTAAAATTTGAATACATGAGGGGAAAAAAGAACTTTTGCTCGAATAAAAATATAAATGGGCTAGATAAATGAGGAAAAAAATAGAAAAATATATGGTAACCACTCAAGAAGGTGGCATAGGATCAGTCTTGCCAAATTGATAGTTATGACATGGCAAATGTTGTCACAATATACCATTCTACTACCATTTTGACATTTTTTATGACGTGTATTAATTAATGTCACGAAGTAGAACCGGTTCCAAAACAAATGTCATAAACTAGTCGATTTAGTGACATTTCATGGCATAAATGTCATAAACTAGTATGGCGACTCGAAGACCAATAGTTTCCGTTGTACTCTCATATATTTGTAATTTGATGTAAATATGTTTCGCTATGTAATAAAGCATTACTTCTGATATTTATCACTTTTGTTGCTATATGTGTCTTGTAGACATCCTGGGCACACATGTAGTTGGTGTTCGGTATTCTTTGAAAAACCAGGTGCTACAGATGCAGAAGCTGGGATATTAATATATTCTCTTTTCTAAAAAAAATGAATATGCTGACGCTGAAATTGTTGCCCTCATCTTGAATGAAGCTTCCATGGAGAAGATAATACCACTTTGCCCCTTGAACATCACCACTGAGGAGGAGAAGGAGAAGATAAAACATCAAGTACCAAAAAATTTGTCATGGAAAGACGCTAACCCTAATGACTCAATGTACTTAAAAAAATTATTAAAAACAATGGACCAACAGTGGTGGACGGCTGGGGTGGACGGCTGGGGTGGGGGGGGGAGGGTAGTGGTAGCGTTAGGGCAGAGGAATATGCAATATATTGGTGATACTGGGATGTTATCAGGATACTGCAATAAGTATTTTCATCTAGAGGCTAGTGGCAAGCATCGTAGGACTTTGATTTTTTTTTATCAGACCAAGATGATGTAGTAATTGAAGGTGGTGGAAATTGAAAGAAATTAATCACTATTTACTATAAAGGCTTGGTGAACCAACTAGTTACCATTTTTCTTTGGTGGAGTATTTTACATATGACATTTCATAAGTCTCACAGCTTGAGATTGATGTATTAATTAACGGCTGATTTTCTAGAAAAAGAAGTTAAAGAGGCTATTTTTAAATTGAGCATAACAAAAGAACCGGGACCTGCTGGGTTCCTGGCCAAGTGCTATCAGGTTTTTTTGGAAATTAATAAAAGGGAATATTATGCTCTTATTTGATGAATTGCACAAAGGTAATTTACCTTTTTATAGCCTAATTTTTTGTACAATTACGTTCCTACTAAAACAGAGGGAGGCAACGAAAATCTAACAATTTTGACCTATTTATTTACTTAATGTAAGTTTTAAAATCTTCACTAAGGTGTTGGCTAACCAAATAGCCCTAGTGGCTCAAAAGATAATCCAACCCTCTCAATTAATTTTCATGAAGAGTAGGAATATCTTGAATGGGGTAGTTATTCTACCTACTTGAGATCATTCACGAGATGCATATAGGGAAAATTTAAGCTGAGCTTTGGGAAAACCTATGACAAAGTTAAATGGTCTTTTCTCTAGCAAACTTTTAGAATGAAGCTAGCACTTGTCATCAGTATGGTGTAATTGAATAGAACAAATTGGACTTGGTAATTTATTGTGTTTTTGCCATCAGTTAGTTCTTAAGCTTCTTGGCCATATGCAGCGTCTTCGCGTCTTCGCTAAAAGTGACCAACGTACAAACGCTGCAGTTCCTGTCACCATTGCAAGTTGTAACGAGTTGTTGCTATTAGTTGGTTTTTTTTTTTGGCCAACTCCCAATGAATCCTGTAGGTCCACATCGTGGCCTCCAGTCCCCTTAATTTTGGTTTTCCCTTGAAGACCGTATCAAAATCAAAATTCAAAATACAGTTGCGCGATAACAACGTGCATGATCGGGCCTTCGTAACATGGCCTTCAGACCGGAGCACGATTGTGTACAGGGCCATTTTTAGTAGTACAGGACTTAACCTTAGGGGTTCAGCTATCTGCATCTGCATTCATTGATACAGTTGCACGTAATTTTGCCAATCCGATCCAAATCCCAACTAAACGCGTCCCTTTTATATTTAATATATGATTTGCTCGGAGTCAGAGCCTTCGGATAATGCTGCTACCACCATTGGCTTTCCCTTTAAATACTCATCCAGCTCTAGCAAACCACGTAGAGCACACCACTTCAAGCTCAAGATGCTATGCCATCTCATCATGGCAGTGGCACCAGCTGCTGCTGCCCCTCTGCTTGAGAGTAGTGCATGGACGACGTTTAGCAATGGCGTGATCGCCGGATCGCTTCCGGTTCACGTCCTGATGCTAGTGATCCTGGGTGTCGGACTACTGGTCATGCTGTGGCGCCTTCACCGGCCGCGGGACGTGTACCTCGTGGACCATGGCTGCTTCCTGGGCGAGCCACAGCACAGATTCCCGTTCGCAATGGCCCTGGAGCACGGACGCCTGATGAACGACCTCATCGACGGGGAGAGCATTAGGTTCATGGTCCGGCTGCACGAGAAGTCCGCGATCGGCGAGGAGACGAGCGTGCCAGATTCGTTCCGCTGCATCCCGCCCGACCGCAGCATCGAGGCGCCCCGGGCGGAAGCCGAGCTGGTGATCTTCTCCGCCGTCGACAAGGCGTTGGCGAGGAGCAAGCTGCAGAACCCCGCCGAGGACATCCACGCGGTCATCGTGGCGTGCAGCTTCACCACGCACACGCCGGTGTTCGCCGACGTCGTGGTGAACAGGTACAAGCTCCGCGCCGACGTGCGGAGCGTGAACCTGTCCGGGATGGGGTGCAGCGGCGCGCTCATCGCCATCGGCCTCGCCAGGAACCTCCTGCGTGTGGCGCCGCCGGGGAAGCACGTCCTGGTCATAGCCACGGAGATCCTGTCGTCCATGCTCTACACCGGAACGAAACGGGAGATGCTGGTGCCCAACGTGCTGTTCCGCATGGGCGCGGCCGCCATGGTCATGACCAACTCGCCCGAGCGCGCCCGTTTCCGGCTCGGCCCCATCGTGCGCACCCTGACCGCGGCACGGGACAGAGACTACCGGTGCGCGTTCCAGGAGGAGGACGACCAGGGGATCACGGGGATCAACCTCTCCAAGGACCTGCCCGTCGTCGCCGCGAACGCGCTCAAGGGCCACATCACGGCGTTCGGCCCCGCCGTGCTGCCTGTCTCCGAGCTCCTCCGGGTGGCCTTCTCCATCGTCAAGCGCCGGGTGTTCCAGCAAAAGGGAGGTGGCTACTACCGCCCGGCGTTCGGCAAGGTGTTCCAGCACTTCTGCATCCACCCGGGCGGCCGGAGGGTGCTGTACGAGGTGCAGCGGGGGCTAGGGCTGTCGGACCACGACATGGAGGCGTCGCACATGACGCTGCACCGCTTCGGGAACATGGCCAGCAGCTCGCTGCTGTACGAGCTTGACTACATCGAGGCCAAGGGGTGGATGAATAAAGGTGACCGACTGTGCATGATCTCCTTCAGCCCCGGTATAGACTGCAGCAGCGTCGTGTGGGAGTGCGTCAAGCCGACGGCGGACACTGGCAGCGGACCCTGGGCTGGATGCATCCACCGCTACCCTGTGCAGCTCCCGAAAATTGTAGAAAGGGCATAGGCAATCGTGTTCAGTTCCAGAGCATGATGCACGTGCTTCATCGGCTTGCGTCGTCGTCCAACTATAGCTACCACTATCTGCCATCATACATATAGCCATATATATAGGTTTTACGTCTCATCTCCATGGCCAAATAAAACGAGGCTGGAGCTTCTGTGTCCCCTCCGTGTGTGTCTCCATTCGCGTCTCTACACTTTAAAAACCTAGTTGGATCACGATTTTTTTGACTTTTTTTATTATATTAAATTATGTATCCATGAGATGTATCCATCATGTGTTGGTTTTTTTATCCAGCTGTGTTATATTTTTTAATCATCATTGAGGTGTTTTGCAAAAAAAAAAAAACTAATGACAAGAATAATTTGTTAGAGTGTGGACACACAGACGGAGATACACGGAGGAGACACGCATCTGCAGCCATAAAAGGAACCCTTTCCACAGCCTGACCAAATCAACATGCACGAATAGGGTCCACGTAGGACTCTATGTCATCCTGTAGTTATAGAAAACAAAATTATGTGAAAACCGTATCCACGGTCCTCATGTCATCATGTGCATACATATCCCTATCTAGATGCTTGCCACATGTACATCGAGATGATTCAACAGCCTACAGTAGTGTTCTCTAGCCTGCTATGGGAATTTCATGCTTCTAATAACATGTTGCTGCCACTGTGGACCACAAGTGCCGACGTGCTAGCTGTTGGATCTTCTCACATGAGCCATTTTTCTCTTTTGTGCCAAAATGAACATGGAGCCATGAGAAGCCATGATTATGGCTCTTTCGGCTCTGACTGCTAGCGTGGAGCCCGAGCTCGAAGGAGCCTAACTAAATGGGACCTTACCAGTGGAGCTCATGCTATTTTGGAAAAAGCAACTTTAGTGGCACTTATGTTTTAGTTTGTGCCAAACTTGTGAGGAGGGGATGGGAGAATTATTTTATGATGGTCTCAACTTATAGTTACCAAAATGGCTCCAACTCCTCTAGATCGTAGCATGGATGGTTGTTTGGTAGGACTTTAGCCGAAGTCGGAGCCGCTCCTAAAGCTATGCCACAAGAACTCTAAGCTAAAACTAATTGCCAAACATTGCATTTTTTAGCTTTTTCTGGCCATGCTTATTCCCACCTAGTTTGGGCTGAATTTGCTAGGCCCAATCTACTGAATTTGCTAGTAGGATTCACCCTAAATGTGACCAACTGAACAGGCTCAAAATTGCTTCCGAGCAAGGCCATTTTTCAACTGTAACAACTATTGTAGCACAAGCAATGCCACATGTTAGAGAAACACTTAACCATATAAGCTCGTTGCTCCCCCAATAAGAAGGGCTCTACTGTAACAACAGTTGTAGCACAAGTTGTATCGCAAGTCAACTCAAGTGGGCTGATGAGGACAAGGTTCTTGGTGGGTGGCATTGGTGTGCACTCTCAGTGTGGCCCGAGGCGTATCAGGATTGAAGGTAGAGGGAGGTAATGAGGTCAGGGTGACAACAACTCTGTGGTAGAGTCAAAGGAAAGAGGGATGGACAGAGATGCCAAAGGGAGGTGATGGTACTTTTTTTCATGGATGGTGTGGAAATAGGGAGAGCAGATAAAGCTTTGAGTTTGAGGTAGTTGCAACAACATTATTATAATGAAGGTGTAAATAAACTAGGGTTTTGACCTATTGAGAGGTAACTTTTGCACGCACGATGGCCTTGCCTCTATATTGACTGATGGTCACGTTAAATACACCTAATACCCACATATAGTTTGATGATAAATGCACAAATATCTAGTGAGATGTACATGTATAGCCTCTAAAGGCACAATTGTTGAATGATTGTTTGTGCTAATTCTTTATCAATCAATGTAGCATCACTAATTATCTGCATGTAGTGACCAATTTTTAATGCTACTATTAGTGTTTGGTATAGTGTACATGGCCTTTTTGTAGAAGTGGCATTTATAGAGTACCTTAGCTCTACTCCCTTGTGTGCCATTCAAAGAATTTCCATAGTTTGGTTCTTAGGCTTGTAGTTTGTCAGGTTTTACATGTGGTTTGTCCAACCTGAATAGCCATCTAAGAGTTGCTGGCTACGACACCAACTTTGTCACAAGCTTGAGTTTTTGTATCAATAGCAAATTGTTTTGCAACAACATTTCTTGTCACATGCTCATAGTTCAAGAAACGTGTAAAGGAATGACCGTATCTTTTTAAATCATGTGAATGGATGTTAACATTTTTCCACTCCCTCTAAGTCTACAATCTCCTTCTAGGGCTCTTTAGGTTTGAAAGCTCACTTGCTTTGGCTCTAACATTGACTTCAGTTTACATTAGAATTTTTCCTCACAACCTAGCTAGTGTGAAAATTGTTTATGTGGAGAGGATACCTTTATTGATAGGAAACACCGTGTGGAAGGCCATAGTATATGTAACAATAAGTGGAAGGCTTTTCATGTCTCTTGTAATCTAGTCACACCTATATATAGTTTGAGGTGTGGAAGTACAACTCAGTTCATCCATGGCATAATTTCAACCATTTGCACTAAAGACTGAACCCTAGCTAGTCTATATTCGGTATAGAGTGCATTAGCATGATTGTTTTGGATGCGGCAACAAAAGAATTGGGGGGGGGG
>DXKC01002354.1:0-11417 GCA_031170775.1 Cymbopogon citratus
TCGGGCCTGGAGCGCCTTGGCGCTTAGGCGACGCCAAAGCGACGCCTTAAAAACATTGCTGAACATATTCAGTTTAAACGATGCTAAAAGACACATGGTGATTCACTGCCACGTCCATAATGTTTGACAACCAGATACCTTGCCCCTACTGGGGTCTCTCCATAAGATGGTAGATGAACAAAAATAGCACATGCACAGGAACAAACCTTCTCCCTACTGGTGGTCTCTCCATGAGATGGTTGGTAGGTGGTTCTGTCGCCAATGCAAGGGCACCCAAAGTGTCCATAATTAGGTTAACCCACAGCAACTGTCAGCCAAGGGAGCAAAAATTAGAATTTTACCCGACACTAGAGAGACTACAACAAGTATTTCAGAACTTTTTAGAAATACTATCTTGACATGCACAGAACTGAAGAAAACTCTGATGTTGCAGTTTTACAAATTCAATGATGATATAATGCAACTTCGAATAGATCTCAGTGTACAAATACATATATCTAATAGAAAAGGATCTGAACTCAAACCTGAACAGCATTCAACGGCACATTTCCAGAACTGACGACAGCAACTACATTGATAATTAGAGCTGCGACATTGACCGTTAGTTGGAACTGTATAAACTTCTGTATGTTTGCATACACTGAACGACCCCATCTGACAACCTGAAGCCAGAAACAAACACCATGAACTACAGTAGCAGAAGGCTAACAAGAAATGATAAATACAGTTAACGTACTCTCACAACAGACGCAAAATTGTCATCCAAGATAATAATATCAGAACTCTCCTTGGCAACTTCAGTTCCCTGAATGCCCATTGATAGGCCAATATCTGCCTGCAAGTTTCAGAGTTTGGTAAGTACTACACAAAGATGTTTCTTGAACATCTATGGAAAGATGCTTGTTTAAATTACATATTAGGAACTTGAAAGTTCATGTTCAAAATGAGGCTGGTTTCAAAGTAAAATATTAGAAATTTCATAGGGACTAGTAGTCCACAGACCTCATGAAGTGCTGGGGCATCATTTGTGCCATCTCCAGTAACAGCAACAACGTGACCTCTTGCTCTCAGTGCCTTAACAAGTAAAAGTTTATCATTTGGTGAAGACCTCCCCATTACCTGTAGCCATTATTAGAGCATACTTTAACCCAAAGACAAAAGTAGATGGTGTATCTGCATATGCAATGCATAAAGCAAATATAACAACTGAAAGGACATCCGGGTACAGATAGATTAAGGGATTGTTGCCCCATATCTTGACATGAAGTAACCCCCAAATCTTGACACACCCAATGAAGTATTGAGTCAGTGCAGGTAAATTAAGGGATTGCCCTTCGGTTAGATTGCCCTTCGGTTAGAGCCTAGAAAGCTTATGCAATAGTACTAATAACTGATAACAGCGAGTTTCATAGTGTTACATAGGTCATTTTCATAGTTTTTTCATAAAAAATTTCTCAAGTCGATAACCTGGGCATAAGCAATGTCTCAAAACGTGAGCAACAAAAAACTTGATTGTTGCCACAATATTTCATATCAGGTCATCTGGTTTGCACAAGTGTATATTTTTTTCTGTTACCCGACATGGATACAGGTGCTGGGGGAGAGGGAGCCAGGGAGGGGGAGGAAGAGAGGGAGGGGGCTACAATGATATATGCTGACCACAAAAAAATATTACAATAGTATCATAACAATGCAATGTTAGGGAAAATGCAAGGATAATAAACATACAGAGATTTTTTCAGAGGCTTCCTCCCTTTCTAAGTCTGACAGCGCCCGGAATGTTTTTCCTTCAATGATGATAGGCTCCGACACATTGGGATCATCAAGTATCCCGCACTCCAGGGCAATGGCTCTTGCAGTTTGAAGATTATCACCAGTAACCATGCGCACCTAACAATTCAAATAAATAAAGTGATGAATGGGAATAACTTTCAATTAAACATCTCCATATGAAGCGAAGATAACATAAATGGCGACCTGTCCCTTCTGGATGCATCTAATATAAAGTGACACAAACACGATAGTACCTTAATGCCAGCTGCCTGACATAAACGAACAGAATCTCGAACTCCTGGACGGCAGGGATCCTGCATCAGTTAACAGATGTATATTACTGGTATATAGATGATGATGGCTAACAGAGGCAGAACACTGTTAGCAAGCACTGTATGATATTTTTCTGTACAAGAAAGAAGGGAATAGCTAAAAGCAAACATCAGACTTATATCATGTGGTTATTAGCACATTCTTCATCAAGATCATCTAAAGACAGACATCATAATTCAGAAATCAAAAGTTGTGGGAAAAAAAAATCTAGGATACAAGATACTGCCTCAATTGGCAGCAACAACTGGTATAGTGGTTTTGTAATCATTCAATTTGTAGTGTTGTTGATTGGTTAAAGTTGTCCTTTCCGACCAAACAGTTTATACAGACAAATACTGACAAATTCAGTGAAAGAAACTGATACAGCAACAACTTAGCCTTTTGTCCTAAGTGAGTTGGGGTAGGCTAGATATGAAACCCAAAGAGACAAGAAACAGATAAACACATAGAAGGTCATGGTCAGTGAAAGAAACTGATAAATAGATCAATTCAGATGTACGGACATATAGAGCTCTGAAGGACATAATACCAGGTTTAATTCATTTACAGGAAAGAAGCTGAAAATTAGACAAATAACAACAAATGTTTCGTGCGAAATGTGGAACAAAGACTATTGAAGGTAGCATTGGTTAGCAATAAAAAGGGAGAGATGGAATATTTCAAAAATAAATCAGACTATTTCAAGCATAATCAGACTATCTTCAGGCATAATCAGAATATTTCTATCAGAATATTTCAAGCATAATCAGAATAAAAAGGGATAATCAGAATAAAAAGGGAGAGATGGAATATTTCAAGCATAATCAGACTATTTCAAGCATAATCAGAATAAAAAGGGAGAGATGGAATATTTCTATCAGAATATTTCAAAAATAAATTAGCAGCGATCAAAACTCTCAAATGTACCTTTATTCCCACAATTCCAAGCATAATCAGACTATCTTCAGGCAGTTTCCACTCTTCCCTGTGATCTTCGTCTGGAACATCATCCATCTCATGAGTTCTATAGGCAAATGCAACACAGCGGAGGCTAGCAGCAGCCATATCTTCAATGAATTTCTTGAATTCAGCAACCTGAATTATTAATAAACTAAGACCATACTGTGCAAATGAAAAGAACAAACATAAAGTTCCCTTAAAATTTGAGGAATAAATATACTTTTTCTGGAGTCATTGAATGCTTCGAACCATCAGTGTCAACAAAACTCGTGCATGAATCCAAAATAATTTCAGCTGCTCCTTTCCAGTGTATATGGACCTCGGAGCCACCCTTCAAAAAACGAGAAGTGATTAGACATTGAAATATTCAAAATACAAATTGACAGTTTTTTGAACAATTAGAGACACTAGACGTGTTTCAGATACAAAGGGCCAACATGCATGCATCATATCCACACGTGTGGTAGGGTAAAAAAGAGAGGATGTAGCACAACATTATGACTCAAATCACAACCAACTTAGGTCTTCAAAAGACATCACACAACATCTTCAGTGTTGCAGATAATTCAAATTACCAGGTGCACCGCAACCCCGCCTCGCTTTTTCTCTGAGTTGAAAGGAAATACATGAAGAATAGATGACCTCGATCTTGTTTCATTGAATTTCATACCCAGCTGTAGAAATGTGCCGACCATAATTAGCGATAGCAAGAGATTAACATGTAGAAGGATCTAAGTGAGACTACTATTGAGGAACTTTTTGCACCTTTAGCCCCCAAGAAAGTATAGCCTTTTCTGTTGGTGAACCAGTTACTTCGGGTTCTTGACCAGCCTGCTGAGCATATAGAACATATAAGTGAGAACTGGACACAAAATTTCCTCTTGAAAAGATCACTACACAGTCATGCATGTGCAATAAATCAAACAAAATGTGCAGGATGCACCTTTTATCCAACTACTGATGGTGATGGCCATAGGGATCACTACTAAGCTATATCTTTACTAAAACCTGAAATTCCATATGCAACCACATATGTTTTCTTTCTCCATGAATGGAAATGACTACTAACCTCAGGCTCAAATATGCTTCCAGAAGTGTTTTGTGCAATTCCTTCAACAATCAGCGATGTGACATCAGCAGATAACATCTGAGCATTATCAGGTGAGTCCATCTTCTTCCCACCAAAATATGCCTCAACAACAGTCATCTTAAAATCAAACGAGGAAGAAGAGAATTTAAAATCAGGGCCAGGCAGATTTAACAAACGGAATTGTCTGAAACATGTATGTCAGTATGTATAAAGTGAATAAACACCATCGCACCTGATTTAAAGTCAAGGTGCCAGTCTTGTCACTGCATATTGTTGTGGCAGAACCCATCGTTTCACATGCAGAAAGCCTCCTCACCTGTATTCCATAGGAAGTGAGCGTGCATAGCATTCGATGTCGGATCAAGTAGCATAACCAAGGTATAGAAAGTTGGAAACATACCAGAGCCTTGTCCTTCATCATTTTACGCATTGAGAAAGCAAGCCTGCCAAAAAGAAAGCATGTTGAGTGGTATGTGACGGACGGCGCTAGCAGAAAATAGCATGCAAGCCATGCTTACGTCAGTGTGACAGCTAATGGTAGTCCTTCTGGAACTGCCACGACCACAATGGTGACCTATTTACACCTCAAGATGGTGAGACAAACTGTAAACACTAAAGCATTAGCATAAACAGAGAACAGAATACATACAGCCACTGTGAATATTCTAACTACTCCACGTATCGTCTGGCCTACACCCATCTTCCCTTTCACATATTGCACAGATCCATCAGGATTATAAGTATGTCCAGTGAAGTACCTACAAGAAAATAGGGTGATACAGATTGTAGAATGTAGATAAACAAAGTAGACAGTTAGCACACTAAAATATAAAGGCAATTTTACCTGGCCAAAAGTACAACCAGAACTGCAAGGGCAACAGAAAGCCCAACCGTTCCAATGAAAGTAGCGACACCATTCAAACAAACCTGCACCAGAACAACAAAGGCATGTAAAGTCAATAAACTCGCGCAAAAGCTGGCAACAACTACAAAATCAAACCATGATAAAACAACAACAACAAAAAAATCAAACCTGAAGTGGTGTCTCTTCACCGGAATCTTCAGATATGCTTGCCATTAGCAATCCCCATTCAGTGTTGATTCCAACAGCAGTTACCTGGACATTGCAACAGTAGGGTTCAGTTGATAAATGATCTACACTGTTCTAATCACTACTAGTGATTAAAGAGGTAATAGGCATTATATCATATGAAAGTAAGTTTGATACTGGAAAGTAACAACACTAAAGCTTTAGCTCAAACTTGGGCAACAAGAAGTAATCTACTATTTTCATGTACCTTTATCCACTATTTTCTTCTATACATCTATGAAATCTAATAATCCTTAAGATTATTAAAGAATTTTTCAAGACAAATCTAAACATACAATTTTCATGTCATAATCTAAATCTTAAGGCTGGAAATCGAAATTTCAGACGTTTGACTGGATTCCTGTCCAGAAAGTAATTGTGGCTGGGGAGTACGTGGATATGAAAACTCACCAGCATTGTGCCATAGCCATCGGCAACTTTGCAGCCTGACATTAGAAATGGTGACTTCTGATCTTTGTGTACCTTCAAATAACCCCCATGTGGCCAAGTTAGGTTCAGATGTATCGTATGTTACCTCCAAGGCTGCATATTGGAGTAACTTACAATTTTACTTTCTCCCGTCATGCTTGATTCATCTATGGAAAGGGAGTGGCCACTGACAAGGATACCATCTGCAGGAACCTGGCAAAGAAATTATAGGGCATCCTTAGAAATTGAAAGTAGACACATGACTCGAAAATGAGGCTCATGCTCACTGATCTTTTCTACCTGGTCACCAATTTTGAGTGGGACAACATCTCCAACAACCAAATCATATATTGATACCAAGATTCGCCTTCCACCTCTAACAACCTGAATGATTTGTAACATTATTTGGGAACAACAAAGAAACTGATAGCAAGGGATGCGCCTCTAACCCTCACCTCCAAGCGAATGTTCTGTTTTTCTTCATTCAGATTTTGGAATTGCAGTGATTGCTTGTAGTCGCTGATAGCTGAAAATTAACATGGAAAAATAACAGCCACTAGATTTTGAGCAACTGTACGCAAACCGTAAATGGTAGTACTGGCACTAAGGAGTAAGACAAGGTTTTATTTGAAGTTTCAGGCATACATACTGGACTTTAACATTATTCCTTTAGAGTTTAGACCAATAATAATTTTGCATCATTATATGTAACTTTTCACAAAATTGTCATTGGTTTTATCATCTATTACTTGATCACTTGATGTGAATACAAACACACTGCTTGTTACTCCATGTGTCCCAGTATACAAGGCATAACCCCCTTTGTTTCAAAGCCCAAGGAATTTATTTAATTTTCTCTCAACACTAGTTGCCGTATGGTTATACGTGCGTCTAGAGAGAGCATGCCTTGTATTATAGGACTTGAATAAAAAGTGATTACGCCTTATATATTGGGAGTTGATTTAGGAAGGAGGGAGACAGAACACAGAAAGTCAGAGAAAAGTCACCTGTAACAAATACAACTAGAAGAACAGCAAAGGCAATGCTCGCTCCATCATACCAGCCTTCTTTTATGCCCTAATGTCAAAATATTCCAATGTAAAAATAAAGGAGCAAAGATGAGCAATGTAACCAATGGTAAGCACATGGACAGGTATAAGAAAATATGATGAAATCTGCACAAAAAATGCATGCACCAAAAACTAGATGAAGCTGGATATATTTGAAATAGGATACTCAAACAGCAGGAGGAGGGAAAAAGAACAAAACAACATTCAGCTAGACAAAACACAGTTGGCAATTTTGTACAGTTAAGGGAGTCAGAGAACCACTCGCAAAAAAAAAAAAAAAAGGAGTCAGAGAACTACAGATGTGATGCCCACCTCTGTTGTTATGCCCAAGGCCAGTGAAACAGCAGCAGCAACCATGAGGATGATTAGCGTCAGGTCTTTACAAGCGTCCCACACGAAAGCCTAAATACAATGCATAGTCAGCAGGAGTGACTGACCCAGAGAAAGGAAATGTACTATATCATTAAAAGGAAACCTTAACATACCAAAAAGCTCCTTCCTTTCTTACGAGGATATGTGTTAGATCCAAATGCATTTTTCCTTGCCATCAAATCTGAGTCATCTCCACTAATCCCCTTCTCTGTATCGGTTTTTAGCATATGTGCTACACCAGAAACCTGCAGAGAAAATTATAAGGTTGAAACTATCACAGGCAAATAGTGAGGTAAATGATGACACCAGGATTAGCTCACCCCTCCGTATTGCTGCAGACCAGAGTAATTGTGATCCCTTGTCAGTGCTGTAAGCTGGTCTTCTTTGATTCCGAAGCCAAGTGCACCATCAGCACTTGGTACTGCAGAAGTCAGGGTTGAAAACATATTAAAAGAATGGCAACAACAGGAAATCTTTTGTTTTACTACGCACTGAATAAGGATCATTGGTGCACAACGCATAGTACACTGCAAAGAAGCAAAGAGTGTTCCTATCATGTCCAAAATAAATGATCCTCCTAGAATGCATTGTCACATCAAACCACAAGGACCAGGATATGTAGCAGTTGGAAAAACAGCTTACAGGTATTATGCAAGACAAGTACGAACAAAGTGCAATCCCCTAACTAAGGAGAGTGAGTAAACATTGAGATCATACCTTTTCTTTCTTCAGTATGAACATGGACTCGGCCAGCCTCTTTGAAACGAAAAGCGGCCTGCATAAGAAAATATAGACATAAGCTAATACCAAAAGGTAAACCTAAGGAATGATGAGACATTGTTTCTAGTGAGATACCCTTATAACATGTGCCTGTCCACGGATTTTTCTCCTGATTTCCTCCTTTTGTTCCTCCTTTTTCAAATCGAGTGTGTACCTAAAGCGCCTTGATGCATTCAGCACAAGGGCCGCTTGCTGCAATAACAAAAGCTATTAGAAACCTAACATATCCAAAAAAACGATATTGAGCTAATCACTCTAGCAGAAAAAAAAAGTTTAGAAATTTTAGGAAAGAAAAAAAATCAAGTATGTAACGCTACATTACCCCCACCATCTTAGACAACTGTTTAGACATGTCTGAACGTGCAACAATCCAGATATGACGCACACCACAATATCTCATAGACTACTATAGCAAGGCATATAGAAAGTTTGTATTGCTATTAAAGTTCTGCAGCTTGGAAAGGTACAACTAGCAGTGCCAAGTTATTAACAATAATAGAGCATCCTGTATAGTGAACTATTAATGAATGAAGATTTTTAAAGTATCAGCAGTGAAATATATAACAAGAGACAAAGAAAGGACTTAAGTACTTAGCGGGGTATTTTAAAACTTTGGGACTTCATATACACAAATGTGATACAAAGTACACTACACAATTCCAACATTCATGGTTTAGGGATGAAGTGAAGTGATGATACCAAAAACTTGAACCATAACCATAAGTTCCATAATCCACTTCCAGACAGAAAGGTCTGTTCCAATAGGCAGCGCCTCGGAGCTAGGCAGAGCAGCACTGCCATGCATAGCACCTGTTGCGGTTTAGGATTTTGATCCAAGTATGAAAGTAGTTTTAATTGGAGATGGGAAAGACAAATTATGGTCATGGGACTCAATAGTTGCAATCTTTTTTTTTTAACATACAAAAGACTCCTGTATTTAACAAGGCATTACTCCAACCACCACCACCTGCAAAGTTACAGTTACAAGTTACAACTAGCTATGACCTGCCTAGTGGTTTTTGCAAAATTGCTCAGAAGTTGTAAGGAAGCTATTACTGTTGTCAATTCCTGCAGGCTGTTTGTAATGTCCAATCATGACAGGAATATGACCATAATACGAACATCAATCAGGTAACTGACTATTGACTCTAGTTGGCAGCAGTTTTTTTTTTTATTTTTTTTTTTTGCATAAAGTGATCAGCTAGCTCTGCCTATATTTCAAACATGTTCAGCAGTTTCTTACAGTTATTTAGTAAAAAAAACATGAACAAGATGCAATTTGGTTCCAGGTATTATGGAAAGGGCGTCTCAGAATATCCTCAACAAGCAGCAAACAACAAGAAGAGAACACATCTTCTGGTTTTTGCAGCATTGAGAGTTACAGAATAACTGAACAATGTAAATACAATGAGTTGCGGTGAAATGTCTCTCCTTTTGCTAGGCATTGAACCATTCAATCAGAATCAGGCATGTTGCAACAATTATTTTGGGATAGCCTAGAATACTAATCAGGTTTGGCATTTGGAGGATCAGGGGCCCAAACGTAGTAAATCCACTAGCCCGCTGGCAAACCGGAACAACTAGGAGCAGTTGGGGCCCTCCAGTTTAGTCAAAAGCCAGCATGAAACTGCCGCGCGCCCTGTAGTAGTCGCTCGCCTGGGCGGTTGCTCGATGTAGCTGCTCATCCACGCTTGCCTGTCGCGAATACTAACCGCAGCTTGCTTGCTTCGTCTCTTGGTGCCGCTCATCCTCGCGGTCGCGGGCATGGAGAGACATCTCTCTGACGCAGTTCTCTCGCACACTCTCTCAATCTCCTCTCCCACGGCGGCGGCAGCGTGGGTGGGGCAGCCCCGGCGCGGGCAGCAGGCAGGGATATGGGCGTAGCAGACTCGGCCGTCTCGGCACGTAAGAGGGCCTCAATGACTCCAGCAGGGATCGGTGGTGTGGCCGCGTCGACCCCGGCGCGGGCGGGGGTGTCACCAGCACGGCCATGGCGGGGTGGATCTGCTCCCCAGCACGGCGCCGCGGTGACCCTTAGCCCCTTGACCATGCCAGGGCGAGGCGTTCTCGGCCCCGTACGTCTGTCTATCGAGGTGGACGCGCGTGCGGTTGTCGCGGTCGGCAGCAGTTCAGACCTCGCGCTTGAACGGCGCCGGTATGTGATTGCCGCGTGCGGCGCCCCGAACTGCTACCGTGCGTGAGAGGTGTGCAGTCGTGCAGAGGAGGCGGCAACGATTATTTCGTGGCATGAGAGGATGGGCAAAGTAATGGGGAGGGAGATCCCGTGTACTTTGGACGGAAAGTAAGTGGCGTGGCGTTCGCTCGGGCCTCTGGAAGAAGACTCCAGATTCTACGCACGCTGGGTCGCTGGTTCATGTACATGTTGTTCTGCCTGGGACACGTGGCAAGATATGACGCTTTAGACTTTGAGGCAGAGCCTGGGACACGTGGCAAGATATGACGCTTTAGACTTTGAGGCAGATTTCGATATTGAAAGATTCGTGACGCAGGAATGCTCTACACGTCGACACATCACACAGCTAACCATCTGCCGCGTGGCCAAGCTAGCTAGAATATTCTACACCAACAGTACCAAGCAATATCCGTTTTACAAAATTGTCATGCATAGTATGGCCATGTTTAGTTTTTGCGTGTTTAGTTCCTCAAATTTAACACCAAATTCAATTTAATATAAAAAAAAATTCCTCCGACACGTGCATAGAGTTCTAAATATAGATGAAATCAAAATCTAATTGCACAGTTCGGTTGTACTTTACGAGACGAACATTTTAAGCTTAATTAGTCCAAATTTAAATAATTTTTATCCAATACAAGTAAAATACTATACTATAGTAATTCTACTATACTATAGTAATTCTGCTACAGAAATTCTAAGCCTAATTCAGTAACTAAACAAGGGCCTATCAGGAAAAGGTACAGTGGCCCAAATCTAACGTAAGTGCAAGCACATCAAATGGACGGAACAATTCAAAGCATCCATGGTTAAAAAATAGAAGTTGAAAGCGCGAACAAATCCAAGCGGCGAGTTATCGCTGAAAAAGCACCGTGCAGAATCAAATCTGAATAAAATGACTCAGTACTTGATGCGCATTGGTTACAAGCCAAATCGAACTGACGCAACAACGAAAGGACGCGCCGGACCACTCAAATGCAACAGCGGAAAGGGAGCATGAACTCCTGTAAAGAAGTTTCCAAAAAAAAAATCGTAAAAAGCGAATCTGAAAGCAAGCTGGAATGGTAAAGCAATGTCGAACGCGTTCGGAAGTAATCCCAGTGAAATCCACTGCAGACCATCAAATGGGCTGAAACGGCTGAACCATCTACAGAGGAACGCAGCTCTAAAAAGTAGAGATGTAAGTTTTGAACTCTGAACACATGCTGTGATATCTAAAGGAATATCTAAATCACCAACTTCTCTCGGAAAAAAAAAAACAGGGTCCGAATTCAATTACAAAGGGGGAAAGGTGAAGAAATAATTCGAATTCAGAAACCCCAAACCGCAAGTGAAAGCGCAAGCAGA
>DXKC01002357.1:0-12029 GCA_031170775.1 Cymbopogon citratus
TGTACTTACCGTACAAATATTTGCGGCTTTAGGTCTATTCCATGTAGACATATATTGTAGAATAAGGAGTCCACTTGAGCGTCTATGGTAAGATTTAGCATTAGTAATATATAAAAATAGTTAATTGATAGGTATTATTATTATAAGCAACCGTGGGTTTGAGTTACTTACCCATCTGTGTTATTTACAATATTTTTTTCATAGATGAATTTCCATTTGAAGATATCCTCATGCCATCTAGGAATATGAACCTTCACTGCTTCCTGATAATGCTCGTTGAATCCAAGAGTTTGCTTGGCATACATCAACGCCGGTGTGTCTTTACACCATTCTTCCACAGGTTTAGTGTCGATCATGATAAACATCTTCTCCTGGTGGTCCAAAACATAAAGCATATATTCTCCA
Source organism: Cymbopogon citratus (assembly GCA_031170775.1). NCBI lineage: Eukaryota > Viridiplantae > Streptophyta > Magnoliopsida > Poales > Poaceae > Cymbopogon > Cymbopogon citratus. The sequence continues at coordinate 406 of DXKC01002357.1, forward strand.
CGAAACATCCATGGCAAAAGAAACTGCAAACATTGTAGCAATTAGAATAATACATTGGGAATAAATAATAAAGCAGGAGTTAGCGACTTACCTATCTGCATTGTGATAATTTGTATTCCATCTTCTCACATACACCAATTGCAGCAGCCATTTCTATCGTATTATGTTTTTTACGGTATTATAGCGGTACTGTCAAAGCACATATTTTCTACAACAGAAGGGCATCAGATGTTAGGATTAGTATAACATAGGTTATTTTATTATAAACTTAAATTATCATTAGAAGAACAACAAATAAATAAAACAATATAATATAACGTGATAATAATTAATTACAAAACTGTGCTTACACAGAGCGTAGGTCCATGTGATGCTTCGTAATGCTATTATATCTTCTTATTATCCAGTACTCTCGAGCTGCCTGAAAACGGACACCTAAGTTGAAGCAACCGGAAGAGATTTGTCGATTAATCATCAACAAATATTGTAGGTCCTTGACAGAGGATAAAAACCTTTAACCCAAGGACTCCTGCGAAGCATTAGAGTCACGGATGATGGTTATCGTCATATAATAGAGCACACTTAATAAATTAAATGAAATAAGCATGAAGCCTGAATTGCCATGATATAATCACACAGTAACTCAATCATCTCTTCCTTGTTCATTACCACATCTTTCATGACCTCAAATGCCCAAAACTCATTAAGATCTTCACTGGGATGGTCTTGTGAGGATTTGTTTTGAGTTTCTACATGTTGAGGTGTGCTATTTTGAACCACTAAACATTCAACTGCCTCACAATGTTTCCTCTTTTTCGGATTCGCTATTTCAAAACAATCGCTTGGGCTACCAATATTTGCATCGCTCCCAAGATACGGAGACCCTTTTAGTTTATTTAACTCTGATGATAGGAATATCGCTGCAAGCTTCGGTCTAAATGCTTTCAAATCATCATGCACAATAGTATGATCATAATTAAGTATTAATTAAAATAACCGCATCTAGTGCACATTCCAGACATGTGGACAGAAGCTTATTGAATTACCTGATTGAACTTGTCTTACAAATCGTTCCCAGTCCAATACTCCATAAAGTTTATTAAGAATAAACCATATGAAAAGCTACGTACAACATTAACAGAGGTTCAAGCACACGTTAGATCAAAGAGGTCAAAGGTGCGCAAAATTCAACTTATAAGACACCATTATTTTCGACATACCCATCTGTTTGTAACTTTTTGCCACGTAAAATCTCCTGAACTGGCCACTTGTCAACCTCAATATCTGGCCAGCTGTGCTCTTTGCCTGTTTGCTTCAGTACAAATTCTATCTGTTTTCGCAATCTAACTCGCTATTTATATTCATAAAAGAACGAATCAATCAATTAGCCTTTCTAAGATGTAATAAATTATGTGCAAATACCCATGTTAGAAAATACCCACAACTTTATTGAGGTCAGCACGTCCGAACTTCTTGCCCAAAGAGTCTAGCACCTGGACCTCATGTTTCACAACATTTATAACAGCAAGGTACCAGTGTTTATCTTTAATATTTATTGGAATTATAACATTTATAACAGCAACATTTATAACCTATTGTATACATCACTATTCCTAAACCCTAAAAAGACTTTGAATTATATACAACCCGTACTTGTGGATATGCCTTACATACGCGTCGTTATTCAATAATTACATTGACTAATTTGCTTGGCACATGCCCGCGTAGGTTGATTCAATTATAACCCATCCATCTGTGTTACTTGGTAGCAATGCCGGTCAATGAATTTACAACAATAGTAGTAAGCCTACATGTGGTTCATGGGGATAAAACAACAGTGTCTTCTCATTGTAATTGATAATAATGTAATCATAACTGTGCCTGACCTCTTGACCCAGCAGCTGCAGTTTCCGCCTTTCTCTGATGATACTTGTCCTTCTGTTTTTTATTTCTTTCATCCTTTTGTTCTTGAGTCATCGCTGCATATCGTGCTTTTTCTCTTTCCCTCTTACGCTTGGCACTTCCATCAACTTGCACTTGTAGATTTGATGTCTAATTAACCTCCTTATTGAGAATAAGATAGTATTTTAATTAATTACCACAAATAATACAAGTGCAAGTGTATATGGACCTGCGTCTAAACAATTACCTCCAATGTTTTTATTATTCAAGTCTTCGAATGGTGTACGACCTTTATTATTTTGCACCAGTTCCATTATGATGAAACTGAAGACAAAATTAGACTCTGTTTCAATCAGAAATTAATCTCATGTGCTTCGGTTTCCTTTAACTCGGCAAATGTAGTCCAGCTACCTTAGATGGCAATTACATAAATACAAATCAATAAAATATATGCAAGAATAGGGAACACAAGTATTAAATTTGAAAGGGATCAGAACTGGATTCTAGTATAATCTGATATTCTCAATGATTTTTATCTGGATTCTAGTAATGCTAATGCATCACATCTTCAAAAATTTGATTGGGATCAGAACTGGCCACCATAAAGCAATGTAATCTAGTATAATCTGATATTATCGATTTAATTCTTCTCCTTCCACATTGCATGACCAACCGACTAACAGATCTTTTTTTTTATAGCGCAAAATATTATGTCGAGTATTTTGCAACAACAAAAAAAAACTCATGTCTTCAGTTTCATACACACCAACAAAAAAAAAATCTCATGTCTTTTAGCTGGTCTCGACAGAGTTGGATGCAAATATGCAATTACCTTTAATCGTAGGCCGAGCTCTAATTGCAGATGCTGACAACTGATCCTAGAAGGCTTCAAATAAATTTGTCAAACAAATCTGCCAAAAACAAATAAAGGAGATCACATATCTGAAATTAAGAATAAAAGAGAACCATGGGCACCAATCACGTGATGGGAAACCAAAACAAATCAGTAACTCCACCTCATCTTCGTATCAGGCGAGTGCATGAAAACGAAGGAGAGACAGGAGCATCCCCGGCTCTTTCAAGAAACGATGTCTTTATTTCGTGATACAAAGAATAATCAAGGGCAAAAATCTATCCTGAGGATAACTTGCCAAGGAAAAAAAATGCAATGTACTGAGGCCCAATTGTAGCTAATTTTTCGGAGCCTGCCTACTCGAACGATGGTGCAACTGCAACAAAAATTTCATACTCACTGGATCATGTATAAATTAGTTATAGATTTATTAGATCTAACAAGCACAAACACTAAATAATCTATAACTAAGTTATGCATAATCCAATAAGTACGAAAATTTTACTATAGTTCAATCATATAATAATTAGTCCACCATAGAAATTTCACCACAATTGGACCATAGAAGCTACAGTTATGAATTATTCTAGTTAATTATAGAAAAACATAGATCTAAATTTACATAAAAATTTATATAAAAGCATATCATATTATATATTCACTATGTATATCTACTCATGTGCAGTACAAAACATTTGGATTTCATTTTATGATTTTTCTTTGATTTATTATGATTTTCTAAAGGTTCAGCCGAAATAAGTAAAAAGAAAAAGATAAAACCACCTTCAAAACCACTTAAGGGAGGGAGGGAGGTAAGTTACCCAACCAAACTTTCGCGATAATTGGGGGAGGAAAAGTTGACTTTTTTCTTATAAGTTTGATGAAAGTTTCCTAACCTTTTCCGTCAAGCCCTCTAGTGAATTTAGCACGGGTCATATATAGTGATCTGTTTGCGCTCAAACATTTAACTTAGGCTTTGTTACACTCAAATGACCGTGAGCCATTCATTCGTTTATTACCGACAGTTACGATCATCTATTACCTCCTACGAGAGGTAATATATTTATTATTTTTTATATAAACCTAAGTGAGGAATGTTTTAGATGATATAAAAATCTTGTCTAGGTTTGATTGATGCTTGTGTGATTTGTCAGATATGCCGACCTCCTCGTCATGCAATTGCATACGTGTCCAATGTGGCAATGAATATGTCACGTGTGTGAATAGGTGAACCCAACATACGTGAATTTTTTGTGCACATATAATGCCCAATGCACAAGTCCAAATACGAAAATTTATTAGAAACACTACTGCACAAACTTTTTTGACAGAAATGGTTTCCGCAGCGGGCAAACGCGTCCGCTGTGGTGAGAAGTTCACGATAAATTGGTGGTGGTGGCTAGAGTTGCGGCGGCTTGAATTGATAGGGCGCTGGTGTGTAGGCTGATGAGGGGCGAGGCGGCGCGCAGCGCTCCGCTTATATGGAAGCCCCGTGTGAGAAACACGCCAAGCAATGCGAAGTCAGAGCCGGGACAGACTCGAACACGGTGGAGTCCGGCTCGGGCACGAACAAGAAGAGAACGACGATGACAGATAGGTCCAGCACGTCGGCGACTCAAGGGAAGGAGCGGGCTGCGGCTAAGAACTGGGCCGTTGCGTGCTGGCCCAAGAAAAAAGAACGGGCAGCCAGCCTACTGCGCTGGGCCGGGAACAGGGAAAAAGCCTGCGGCCTCTCGGGCCAAATAGAAGATAGGCCAACTGGGCCTGAAAACAGTAAAGAGTATAGAGGGAGAGTAAAAACTCTTATCCTTTTCTTTTCAATGCATTTTCAAATAGTTTTTCAAACTTAATTCGAAACTAGACAAATCCACGTATTACAAAGAAAATAATGCAGCAGCATGTATGCAAAAACACGTAGCTACTCATGATAGATTTTAATTCCAAAAAAATTAGGGAGTTGATATATCTTTTTCACAAGAAAAATAACCAATATTTCTTGCAACGTCCTGAACTCTTGGATCATCGTCCAAGGGTGGGATCTATCATCACGTATGTACTTCATGACACTGTTCCAGTTGTCATGTCACAAGATGGAAGAGAGAAACTTCTTTCAACAGAGAGATAGGAAAAGTGAAAAAAAATATATTTTTCTAGGTTTTGAATGCCAATAAAATGCAGAATTAAATCAATTTAACTATTTTAAAAATATGCAAAATTTAGGGTGTTACAGTGCGGGGCGGCACTCGCCATGGCGATATGGAGGGGTGGCGGCACGACGGTGCTCACCATGGCGGTTTGCCGCGGCGGCGCTGGAGCGGGCGGCAATAGGGGATGTGCACGGAGAAGTGGAGGAGCTCGCTGCCTGGTGGCGCATTGGAGGCGGCTGATCGCCGTCGTCCCTTGCTCAACGTGGCGGGCGCAGCGACAACGGTGGCGATGTGGCGAGCCCAGCACTCGATCTCCACTGGTGAAAACCAAGTCCTACCTTGGATGAGCGACGGCGACGCTTGACGTCGTAACCTTCTTGAAAGATTCATTGTGGAATTTGACTCGGTCGGTCGGGTTGTCTCGTGGCAGGACTATTCGGTTCATCGTTTCCGCTGTTGTGTTGCGAGGGCGGAGCAGTAAGCGTAAGTTTGTTGGTAGTTGCTAATAAGTTGTACCAAAGTGGAGTGGACGTGTGAGTGGTGCACCCTTCGTAGTTGTTTTCCTAGTAGAGTGGATTGAGTGGTGCGCCCTCTAAGTTATATAGTTTTTGAGCCCAGATTCTATTAAAAAACTGGGTGGACACTTGTCTTTCTTTTATTCATCTAATAAAAATCACGACAAAGCTTTTGTCACTCTTTCTTAAAAGAATATATAAAGATACTCTATTGAGTGTTCTTATAAAAAACCTGCGTCGACAACTAGGGTCGGAGCTCAATATGGCGCGCCTCGTTCATTCTTAATTTCTTATCGCCTAGTTTGACCGACGTACTCAATGGTTGGCATAGTAAATAGATGCTAGATTTTTTTTTCTCGAATACGCAGGAGAGCTGCGTATCATTACATTAGAAAAAACGGACCCGTACAAAGAAGCCTCCCCACTCCGGCCCGAGCTGTGGGCACATTCTGTAAATAAACATTTTGAATCTGATTAAACAAATCAACGTTTCCAATCTAGGACAATTGATAGCAACAGCGGGATGAAGTTGCAACCACCGCTTGCAAGTAGTTTTATTCTGTCACTCTAGGAGGAAGTCTACTTCGATCAAGAGTGAACTATCGACACACATCATCAACGGCAATAACGAATCTGTCCCCATTGATCACGAACAGAACACTCACAGACGACCTCAGTTACGTCGTCTTCCGCACAGCACGGTGTGCTGACACACTGACAAAACAACACAAACACACAGCAGCAGCCCATGCAGAGGTCACGTAGCAGTAGCACGCATGCTTGCCGCTTAGCCAGCCGAGACGTCGGCGGCCATGATGCATTCATTCGATTTCGATTAGGCGTCGGACCAGGTGACGGGGACCTCGCCGATGTCGGAGTCGAGCCCGAGCGCATCCCACACCGCCTGAGACGTGTCGACGATGTTGTTCTTGCAGCCGCTGTGGGAGTCGCATTCGTCCACGACCGTTGCCACCACGGAGCGCCCGTTCTGCACGCTCGTGATGCGGATCTTCTTGAAGCACCTCTTCCAGTCGGCGTACCACCCCGTGGACAGCGCAGTGATCAGGTCCTTGTCGCTGTGGTAGCGCCCGTCGCACTCCGATGGGCCTTCGCCGTCCCCGCCATTCCGGAACGAGTTCACCGTCATCGTTGCCGGCGTACCACCACCGTTGGGCCGGGCACGGGCCACGGCGTACCACGATGCCTGCAGAAGTAGGACGGCGATGGCCACGGATGCAAGCTTGGTGCTGCTCGTCATTATTGCTATGCTTTGCTTTTGACTGGGGCTTACTTAGCTAGCCGTGCACTTAATCCAACTATGATGAGCCCTGGAGTGGTTTAAATAGGTAGTCGGGTACGTGGGGCAGCGATAGTCTAATGCATGTGTCAAATCTCACTTCTTGTTTCAGGACTGCGATACGAATCCTTGTCTTGCTTAGATAAGTACGATACTCTCTTTCGGTATGCTCGATAGCCGATACCACCGCAACAAGTGCGCGCTGTAAAAACCGATGCTTCTGGATTTTTGATGCTGTTGGTAATGTGGTAAACCGGTAATACCTAAGTAAAGGGTACAAAGTGTCAGAAGGTCGAGGCGTCGACCGTGAGTGCGTCACGCATTACGTAATCTGGGAAAAAAGGCTCCGGTGGGATTGTGGGAATGATACAGAAATGCATGGGTCGTTCCGGCCTACCCAATCCTCCTTCAGTAAATCAATAGGATTGCAGCATTGGAATAGTTAGAGTTGGCCAGGTCCTGGTGTTCGTTCAACATCGCGTGACAAATACAGGGCATCCTGCTTATTCTACTAGAGCCCCCAGTTAAGAGTTACGACGACACAAGCGATGGGCTGAAGTACAGAGTTGCTGCTATTATAACTTTGATGAATGTTTCCTGACCTTTTCCATCATGCCCTCTCTACTGAATTTAGCACTGGTGATATATAGTGATCTGTGTGCGTTCAAAAGTTTAACTTAGGGCTATAATACGGCACACCCAAATGACTGTGAGCCGTTCATTCGTTTCGATTGAATGAAGTAATAAATTTATTAGATTTTCTCATCTATCTACTCTATAGTCTACTCTATAAAAGAGCGTAGGAATTGGAGGGCACCCGCAACCGATCTCGTCCGTCGGATCTGTTCAGATTTACGATCTAACGTTAATTAGATAGGGACGACCTTACCTTACAGGGTGTTTCACACCACGTAACCCACCGCACGCAGCCGTCGCGACGCCCACATCGCCTCGTGCGGGGCTCGCGCCGAGGAGACGCGACCCATCAGAGCGCGCGCTCCGTTGCCGCCGTAGAAACCTAAAACTGCCCCGTACCTGTCCGCAATCCGCATCCGTCGCACACAGACCCTCGCGGCGGCGCGGCTTTCCTCGCATGCAAGAACGGTGGCCGCGGTGGCGGTGACCGCATCATGAGCCCCCAACTGCCCTCGACGGCGCCGCGGCCAAGCCTGCGTGCACGCCAGCCCCTGGCGATGGCAAGGTCCCGACGCAGATATGGGTTCTCAGGGCTGCTCGCTGGAACAGGTCGCGTGCAAGAGGGCTAGCGACGAATCTGGCACTGGCACAGGGAAACCATCGTCGGTTCCCCTCCCTTCACTCTCCTAACCCTGTTCCCGTCCTCTTTTTGTGATTTATTAGTAGTTTAGTGCCCACTACACTGATACGTTTCTATGAACTATATTCATTGTTGGCAGTCGGCAGATTGATGCCTTGAAGACTAAAATCAGTGGTGTTGAGATTGAGATGTTCAAAAAAAGATACTGGGCACTGGGCAGCACATTTGCATCTGATAGGCCACTGATCTCTGATGCATGCACTACTCTTCCATGGCCATGGCCATGAACCATGCACCTAAATCTTTCGTCACTGCCAGACTACGAGTTCTCTGTCTCCCATATAATGCTGAGGTGGTTGAAGTTCCTAACGTGGTGGAGGCAGTGGGCAATGCATTCTCTATGTCTACCATGCTGAGATGGTTGAAGTTCCTAACGTGGTGGAGCTGGCAGTGGGCAATGAAGCCATGCAGGCTATGTACGTAAGGTTTGGGATTCCGTCAGATTTAATTTCAATTTGGTTCTTTAGTTTTTGACATTCTTTGCATTATTGTAATTATAACAGATTCATGGCAACATATCTCACCTCACCTTGAAGCACCTTTTCGGATCGCCACTAGCTGGTCTAGCTCTGGTTTTGTTTCCCCGGTATGGGAGTAAACTTGCGAATTCGGTCCAGTGTCGCTACAGTGTCGCAAATTCGGTCCGGCTAAATGCCCTGGTTCTCACATCCACCCACTCTCAAAGGATTTGACTTGCTCGTCGAGCTATGGAACCATCCTAATCCTAACCATACAGGACAAACGTTCAACATCGACTCTCTTGGCTCCTCGGCCCAGGTGTCAACCAGCCTGAGCTCCCAAGAGTTGGCTCTGACCTACGAGTTGGCTCTGACCTAGATTGACGGCTACATGTTGAAAGGATCACACCTACTAATTATCTCTCTTATGCTTTGCTTCATGCAAAAGGAACGATCTGGAGTTCATATATACTCCCATGCCCAGGCTTTTAAGTTTGTCTAGCTCTGGTTCGGTTTATAGTTTGGGACTAAACTTGGAAATACTAGGATCTTAAGGCTACAAACACCTCATCTCTGCAGTGTCACGAATTCGGTGCGGCCCAGTTAATTAGCCTAATGGGCTGGGTCTCACATTTGATATTAACATGGTGAAAATTAAAATAAATTTAAGATGGTTTTGACCTCTTCTTTTTTTAGAACTAGGAGAGAATATCCCGTGTGTTGCCGCAGGATTTTCTTAAAAATAAATCTATTATAATACGTAGGTTATGTAGATGACCTTTATGTTAATAGATTAAAGATTTTAGTATTTAACATGATACAGATGACATAGATATTTTTTTTAATATTAATAGATGACATGGACTTAGTGGAGAATGACGTGTACTTAGTGGGGAATAGTGTGGACATCTTGCATGAATAGATATAACTCACTTAGTGGGAAATGATGTGGACACCTTGCATGAAGAGAAAATTCACCTAGTTGGGTTTATATTTATAAGAGTTATAGATTATTACAAAATACGCACACAAGTATGCCCAAGTCAAGAACTTGAACCCAGATGGGCATGCAGGTTCCACCATAGAGAACCAAACCAACCGGTCTTGGATCAATTCACTGCATTTGGTTTGTTCCAATTCTTTGTCCTAATGGTTCCAATGGATGTTCTTTTAGTTTTAGTGGGTATTAGATCTCGTTGTCAGCTGAGTGGATTTTTGCAGTCCTCGCTATTCTTCAATCTTTGACGGGCAATGGACGATGTACTCTTATTTTTTAAGATCATTTCATTGCAAGTTATCCTTTTTTATATATACAAGTTATTGTTTTCCTAATGTATCATTATATATATTAAATGTGAGATACTCCATTGAGTGTCTTTTTAAGAAAACCTGAGTCAACAACTAGGGCTGCCTCATTCTTGCTTTTCCCCTAGTTTCACTGACGTACTCAATAGTTGGCATCGTATAAACAGATCCCAGATTCTCAAATGATCGAGCAGAATCCGTAAATAAACGTTTCCAATCTGACTAAACAAACCAACGTTTCCAATCTGAGACAATTGACAGCAACGGCAGGATGAAGTTGCAACTACCGCTTGCAAGTAGTTTTATTCTGTCACTCTAGGAGGAAGTCTGCCTCGAGAGTGGCTACCGACACGCATCATCAACTCATTGACCAGGAACAGAACACTCAGGACTTCAGTTACGTCGTCGTCGCAAAAACAGCATGCGTGATGACACACTGACAAAACAACACCAACAAAAACACACACCAGCATGGCACACGCGCGCGTCGTTGCCTGATTTGCCGGCGGGCGGCGACGCCGACGGCCATGCATTCATTCGATTTCGATTAGGCGTCGGACCAGGTGACGGGAACCACGCCGATGTTGGAGTCGAGCCCGAGCGCGTCCCAGACGGCCTGGGACGTGTCGACGATGTTGGTCTTGCAGCCGCGGTGGGAGTCGCACTCGTCCACCACCGTTGCCTCCACGGAGCGCCCGTTCTGCACGCTCGTGATGCGGATCTTCTTGAAGCACCGGCTGCCGCCGGCGTACCACCCCGTGGACAGCGCCGCGATCATGTCCTTGTTGCTGTGGTAATGTCCATCACACTCCGACGCCCCTCCGCCGGAGCCGCCCTTCTCGAACGAGTTCACCGTCATCGTCGCGGACGTACCACCTTGGACCAGGGACGACGCCTGAAGAAGCAGCAGGACGACGGCCACGGCGGCCACGAACGCAAGCTTGGTGCTCGCCATTATTAATTGCTGTGTGTATAGTACCCCTGCTTTTGGCTTTGACTGGCTTACTAGATTCTAGCCGTGCTGAACGCTGCTTCAGCTATGAGCATTGAGGGGTTTAAATAGGTTGGGACGTACGTGCGGCAGGGATAGTATGCATGTGTCAAATCGCATCTTCTTGTTTGATGACTGCGATGCAAATCATTCTTTGCTTTACGATACTCTTCCGATACACTCGATAGCCGATGCCACCCGGAGAAGTGCGCTGTAAAAACGATGCTTTTGGATTTGATGGGGTCGCTAACGTGTTACACCGGTGATACCTAAGGGGTATTACAAAGCGTGAGAAGGACGAGGCGTCGACCGTGAGTCCGTCACACGTAATCTGAGCAGAAGGGCTCCGGTGGGAATGACACTGAAATGCATGGGGCATAAGAGTGGACAATTTATGTTATCGAAGGACCATTCTGTCAGGAATGCAAAGAAGACCAGCACTGATGGGCCGGAACAGGATGATGGGCCGGCTACAGTGAAGCCCAAACGCACAAGGAAGCCCAACTCCAAGTACCCAAGTGAAGTGTGGATGAAGAGCTGAGCGTGGTATTTAAGAAGGGGAGAGTTCTTCGTGGAGGACACGTCGGGAATTAGAACAGAGCATTTGCTCATCGGCCGGCTGCGTCCGGAAATCGGCATGGAGCGTGTTGCTTGCCTGATGTACCTTGTTCTACCTTGTTCTAAGTTCCCGAAACATTCGTGTTAAACTCCTAGATTTGTGGTACTATTGAGTGAAATTAGTAAACCATATCAAGAGTGCTCACATCTGGTATCGGATTCAATTTGGTCCTTGGTGTCCGGCTCGCCGGCGGCGCCGCCA
>DXKC01002360.1:0-18288 GCA_031170775.1 Cymbopogon citratus
CCAACGCCCATGGAAATTCCGCCGCCGGTGGCTCAGTCTCGTCAGCCCGCTCCTCCGCCGTCCCAACCTTCCATGTTTGGACCTGGTGTCTGGTGCCCACCTCGTGTGCCGCAGGCCATTGTTCGTCGGCCTGCACGTCTATGGAAGAGAAAGAGTATTGGAAGGATCATGCTAGCTTGTGTGATTCTCCACAATATGATAGTAGAAGATGAAAAGGAGGACATTAATATTCATATTGACTTGAATGAGAATCCAGGGGCATCCTTTGCTCTACCTCCTGAAGTGAGCACTAGTCTTAATCCACGCTTTACTGATGTCATGTGTAGAAAAGCTGCTATCCGAGATCGTCCACAGCATACCCAGCTTAAAAATGATCTCATTGAGCACATTTGGTCTAAGTTCGGAAATAGGCAACATAACTAGTCATGGTACAATTCTAAAAATCTCTAGATTTCTGTTATTGTTATTTTTTACAGTGAAGATTAACATGATGTCTTACATGTATCTTTTCAGGACTGGGCATGGTGTGCTAGAAGCTGCAGATGCTACTTGCAGGTATTCATACAAATTCTGGGCATCTTCTCTTGAACTTATCTAATTTCTAGGACACATATATTATATTCTAACTGTATCCAGTATTATTATATATTTGCAGTGTCATGACTTGATGCAAATGGGCTGGCTGCTCCACTCTACTAAAGTCGGGCTATCAATTATGGCTTCATGTTTCTATCATCGTCGTCTAGATGAATAAATAATGTCCTATGTGCTGATGAACTCCAGTATTGGTTAAGACTATTTCTTTTCTATAAGACTGTAATCTTTAAGTGTGATGTCTTGGTGCTATGTCACCGTATCATTAGTGTATTGTTGTTTGAGATTTGAAGTTTATCTGGTATTGTTTCTTTTATTTTACTACCTTCTATGGTTCATCTCATAATTGTTGCTTGGCAATGGTATGGATGCACGTATTTGTTTTTCTAGATGAATGAACACATACATACGACCACAAAGATGTAGGCCACAACAGATTGTATAGACCTGAGAACATTAAATAATCATCATCTCTACTGTAGCCAGTTAAATAGCCAACCCATAATACTAGCAGGCTGGATGGTTGGCTGTAGATGACATGGCATATATTTACAGCCGGCTGCTGGCTAAATCATAATACTTGCTCTAAGGAGTACTCCTAGGTATTAGGATGTCATCAAATGCTGCCGCGGAATGCAGAACACCCTCGTAAGTCAGTAATCTTGGATCGCTATCACCACCATCGCTGAAATGCACACGAGCCCTCCTCCTCAGCCATGGATGACACCAGTGGTCTCTCGAATGTGCCTGTGCCTGTGCCTGCCCACCACCGCTGAAATAATTAACTAATGGGATCGCAAAACAGTGAGGCCGGCTGCGGCTGGGGCACAAGTCAAGCTCCGGATGGGCTCGGGCTGGGCCAAACCACGCCCAAAGAGGACCCACGGGAAATTAATTAGGAAAATACATAATTATACTTTCTTATAAGATGCATATTTCTCAAAAAAAAAAAAGTTTGTGGGGACGTGCTTTTAGACAAGTTGCATCGTGTCCTGCAAGATATTTTTGGATTTTTGTCTTGGCTGATTTACATGACACAAAAAGGAGCTATAGGAACATAGTTATTCCATCACTTCACTAATCTTATTTTGGCATCGCTCGCCTTGACGTACACTCATGGATGCCCAGTGTAGAGATGATGGATCTTGGTGGTAGAACAGTCCAAACTGAGGAAAAGGAATTATTGTCATATAACATGATCCAAGCAAATGTATTCATTTTTGCTCAAGGAATAATATTTGCTACTTACGTCCACATATGCTTCCAACTGGAACTGGGTTGACACATTCACGTGAAAGTTCAACTAGTTTAATGGCACTTACTTCTTCAAGTGCCTCTTTCGGAGTAAGGACTTGACAAACACAAGCCATGTCAGATTTTTTCACGATTTTGCAACATTTTTTACTTGGTGTCTTGTAAGGACCAATAATTTTTATGGTTTCCATGCATTCAGCCCTAATTTTATCTTTCTGCTGATAACAATCAGTCTCACCACAAGCTTGATGCGGTGTATGCATTGTAAAAGCTAATGCAAAAACCATGATTTCAAGGATTACTCTTGTCCTCATCATGATGACGATATGCAGATGTTTCTAAGTCTAAAGTGCTTCCTCTCCGCTAGACTACAAATGGTGGATGTTGGTTCTTATGTATGTAATGTGTACACCTCACCCTTGTATTTATAGCATATGAGGGGGGCTAGTCTCATGATAAGTTAATTACTTAATGCCAAGGAATCCTCCAAGTGCTAGTACCGCAAAAAAGTCTAAGTCATACAGAAAAATGAATGCATGTAAGTCTTTGAATAAACAAACAAGACCACACATTAAAATATGAGTCACAAAACAAAGTTCAATGTTAAGGAATCTTGTTGACAGATATCTAGACAACATGGATATAGACCATTTATTTCAAACACTTTGTCAGGTAATAAGTTAATGCCAAGGAATCCTCTACTGATAATACACACTACTACAAATTTGATCTTCACAACTAGGATCATCACTGTCAGATTTTAGAAAACATCACTGTCGGTTTTTGGCTATGAAAGTGCATCTAGCCCTTGGTGGGTTTTGGTTGATTGAGTGACAACTGTGATTAAAGAACTAATGCTATTGCTAAGTGTTGAATAGGAAATAAGTAATCTCACATGTATTTGAGTATGATGTACAAAGCCAAAATGATGTGTTGTTGTATAAACAATTTAGTTCAAGCACAAGACAACAATGCAAATGAAATTCATGCTATGGCTTATCTATTGTGGGAATTCTATGATTTATGTGAAAGCAAGCTCATTGTGAATAAGTTAATAAGACATGAGGGATTGCATATGGAATTGTCTTCTATTCAAAACTTGCTACATTGAGATGAAAAAGAAGATTATACAAATGAATGAACGAAAGGTCCAACATAAATTATGACTTGACGACTTGAGATTGAGGTACTAATCAAGTTTCTAAGGTCATATTGATGTGGAGGATCAAATCACTATTGGAGTGTTTATTGAAAGTGACTTGGCACATTTTTGGGACTATTTCTATTTGATGAATGGAATCAAGCCACTAGCTCAAGATGGCTATGCTCAAGAAGAATATCAAAATGACATGATGGTCACCTCAAGTGGCAAACAATGAAGATAAGGCATCATGATTCAAGGAAAATTCAACAAGTGCACCCAACCCATCTTACTTTGATAAGGTATGCCATACTATTAAGGATGCATCATGTTGATATATAATCATTCATAAGTGCACAAGTCAATCAAAGAGAGAAACAAAAATATTGGATGTGTCCGATATGCATACCAGACGTGTATGGTATTCCTTCATGAGTTCTGACTTGTGCGAAAACCGGTACTACCGGTGCTTGACCGGTACTACCGCCTTCTAGCCATTTGGTCCATACCGGACACATCCGGTATTGCAATGACTGGTAATGGCTAGTTTTTGAAGTGGGGCTATAAATAACCCCAAGCCTCCAACTTTGGAGGCTGCTGATTCTACTAACTCTCTCTACTAGTTGTTGGGTCCATAGGTATTAGGATGTCATCAAATGCTGCCATGGAATGCAGAACACCCTCGTAAGTCGTAATCTTAGATCGCTAACACTAACCATCTCTTTGGCCTCACTGAAATGCACACGAGCCCTCCTCAGCCATGAATGACACGGTCTCTCGAATGTGGCTGCCCACCACCGCTGAAATAATGGCTTCGGAAAACAGTGAGGCCGGCTGCGGCTGGGCACAAGTCAAGCTCCGGATGGGCTCGGGCTGGGACAAGCCACGCCCAAAGAGGACCCACGGGAAATTAATTAGTAAAATACATAATTATACTTCTTATAAGATGCTTATATTTCTCAAAAATAAAGTTTGTGAGGACATGCTTTTAGACGAGTTGCACTGTGTCCTGCAAGATCATTTTGGTATTGAACACTGCAGACTAGGTTTGGTTATTCAGGGCATTAACCTCACATCTGGATGTGCTACTGTCTGTGTTTGATGTAAACCAAACATTCTAGATGCTGACCCCCTCCCATCCTTAGGATGTACTACTAGTTCGATCTACTTGTATGATGATTGACATCTAGGATATGATGATCTTTAGTTTCAATTCCTTTTCCAGAGGAAGTAATGCGACTGCGCGGGCTTTTTAGCAACCACTAGGATATGATGATCTTTAGTTTCAATTAACATCTAGCTAGGTTGTACAAATCCTTTGGGGAAACATCTTGAATAAACTAGACTGCATGCAGAGTCAGCTAGCATTGAACTTGCCAAAAATTATGAGTCACTAGTCTATCAACCCGTGCACTGGTACAATGTTTTTCTCTCATAGAAAATCAGCGTCAGCCAGCTTATCAGCTGTAGAAACCCACGAACCGAACAAGGCAAAGGCACATACTAGCAGAAATTACTTATCTTTCATTATTTTTCCTAAGCAATTGTCACAGTAGATACTCTATAATTTCTATTCAGTTGTGATAATCTATCCATTATTGATCTATACGCATTTTGGTATATCCATAGTTTTTCTTTCCATAGCATCTTAATTTGTATGTCTCAAATGTACATTTAGTTGAAAGCTTTGCTCAAAGTATGATTGCTTCTAATATGCATTCATGATATTGCATATAAGTTGTCTATGTAGTGAAACATAGGTTTGTGTATATTTTTTAACTTACCAATGGTAGATTTGTGGAATTCCAAAATAAGTATCATACCTTATGGATATTAAATTATTTTTCGTAATGGCTTATGTTAATTAGTATTTCCATGCAGATCGGGATTTTTCTAAAATGGCATATCTTTTTTTTGCGAGTGAAACAAATTGTCTTCCTTGCACTCCTAAATCAAAGTTCCTTATCTAGCACTAAATTAAAATTTCCTTCCATATTTAGCACTCCTAAATTGTCTTCTTTGTATGTCCTCGTCGTTCTTGGACGCCGACGTCGAGGAGTTCCTGCAAGGCGGCGGTGCCTACAGGCAGCCAATGGGGCAGGACGGGAGAGGGCAGCCCTCGCCGCTTGGCCGTGCCGGACAACCTCGCCGCCGGCGTCAGTCAGTCAATCCGCTATTGAAGATGGACTCGTGGATGTTCTTCCGTATGAACTAGTACCTATTTACTGTTTTGGTTCTGAGAAGTGATGGTGTTTATCCGTATGAACACCTGTACTAGTAGTAGTTCCTGTTTGTTTGTTTGGTTCTGCCGTTCTGGAAAGTGTGCTGCAATGCAAAAAATTATGGTTTGTTTGCAGCGTGGTTTACAAACATGATGATTGTAAAAAAAATAGTTGCCACAGTTGATCTGCCTGTTTTTTGTATTGTATTTAAGTTAACCATTGTATATTCATGGTTATAGAAATCATGGGTTGGAAAGAAGACCATTGTATATTCATGGTTATAGAAATCATGGGTTGGAAAGAAGCAGTTTCTTAGTGCAATATCCTATGTTATAGAAACTACATGGCTTCTTCCATAGGGACTGCTCTAAGGCCAGACAACACCAGTTAATTTTCTCACATTATATTCTTCAATAGTCAAAGAGGGCAAGCTAGCACCAAACAACACCAGTCAGTTTTCTCACATTATATTGTTCTATAGTAAAAGAGGAACAGCTAGCACCAACTACTTTTCCAAAGCCAATTCTTTAGATATGAATACATCAGATTGTCCCTTCTCTGAACAAGCCAGCTGATTTTGTTTTTCCACTTATCCATATAGAAATTAAAGTAGTTGAGCTAGCACAAATGACAATATGGTTGCCCAAGACTAAACCCTGTCATGGACTCACGGTCAATATTCAGTGAAAATACAATTCGGACACTCTGATCTGTAGGCTCATAGTATATATATACGGAGTATGTATCTGTATTGATAGGAAGCAGCAGCGTGGACGATGCTCTGCAAGTGGGCATGCCAACGTTCCAGTGTGTGAAGATATCTAGCTGATGTTTTCATGTGGAGGTACTGCAATAATAAGATTGACAAGAACAACTGATTCTCCCTGTCTTGAAACAAAACAAAATAGACATAATGGGGAATTGAAATAAATCCCCTAGTAAGATTGACAAGATCGATGGTTTCTTCAGACAAGGCATGTGAAGCTTCTCGGTTTGATGAAACAAAAGGAAAAAAAATATATATATAGACCCAAAGTCCCAAGTCATAGAATATTGGTGCATCTCCTAAAGTCCTCGAGTCATAGAACATTGCTGATAGAATAGAGCTAGACGAAGGGATGGAGTCGCTCAAATTTCCGCAGATTGGAAGCGAGAGCCCGACCAAGAAAATCAGCCGGACGAGGTCGCTCCACCCTGGACTCCCTCTCGCGCGTGCGCGAGGAGCAGCCGGATGCATGGCTGTGGCCGGGGCCGTCGGAGCTGTGTGGTGGTGGGGACGGCCGGGCTATGGTCGGTCTGGTCAGGAGATGTGTGCAGGGGTGATGGTCGGCGGGTGGAAGGGGACTTTGACTCACGTATATATATATATATATATATATATGGGCCCAAATCTACAGTAACTTAAACCAGATTTTTGTGGAACTCTTCTGTTCAAAGTTAATTAATTCCTCTTCCTAATAGAAATCGATTTGTGAATGAACAAGATTGCTGTGATTCCACGTACGCTGTGCCTATTATTTTAGTAATGAACATTGCAGATTGGTCTTGGTCACTGAAAGCAAATTCTGGTGAGTGAGTCTTCAAACTTAAAAGTGAATGAGTTTATTCACATAATATATAGTTTCATCTTTATGATTTGAACTTTGGCCATCGATATTGGCATGGAGCAGATCTGGAATCCGTTCAGAGCAACCGATGTGCCGTGTGCATAGTCGGCTTATGAACAATGCAAAAGCTAGCGACAGGTCACGCAAACAAAAACAATTAATGTCGCGCAAACAAATACCAGTACTAAGCAACTGGAATAAATTTAAGCGTCGCACGGCACGCAGGTCTCCAGTTCTAAAAAAGTATGAGCTCGATCTGTTATTTATTAGTTTTCACAAAGGGCAAAGGGGAAAGAAAAAGGAAAAACCAGTGATTCAAGACAAGCGTGGCTGCACAAGCTTCAAAACAGGTCTCTTCTCCGGGCGGCAGTTCATCTCATCAATTTGCCGCTGCATGTCTTGCTTCTGCGCGTCCGTGTATCCCTTGAGCCACACTTCCTTGAGATTCCTCAACCTACTTAGATTAGAAAACTTCAAGGATGATGACTGTGAACCCCCGGAGAAGTGGACCTTGAGCACGCAGACGTTCGACCAAAAATCGAACTTTATATGTAATACGGAGCTGCACTCAATCTCGACAACCCGGGCGAATCCCCAGCCCCAGCCCTGCAAGAGGAGGTCACCATGTTGAATAGGCCTGATCCGAACATGACCCACGACATATCCGATTGAATCACTATTAAGGGCTGGCAAATCCTGTGGCTTTTCTATAGTTAGATCAAGCTTCAACTTTTGCAGATTATTTTCAAGTTGTCCGAACCAGATTGGCAATAATTTGCTTACACGCCCGTACAGCTTGAGGCTCTTTATGGTCTCGGGTAGCTGTGGGATGCTGTCATCCAAATCATCATCCTTGTCGACCTCCACTGACAGAGATTTGAGATGTGCATGATGAGAGATGGCTTCACAAAACACATGAGTGTTTCCCTTGTTGATGCCGGACACACCGAGCTTGCGCAGTTGGGTTAGCTTCTTTAGCTCCTGCAGGATGGCCATGTCAGCGTTGACCTTGACAACACCAAGAGTATGTAAGACAACCAGCTTTCCAATATCTGCAGGAACCGAAACACCAGCTGCAGGTCCATTATTATCAAGTCCATGGCCACGTCTGCACAACTTGGACAAGAAGCTGGATACCAAATTATTATTAGGAGTAGGTGGCCTGTTGTTGCATGACACTGATGGTAGGGCCGGAGTGGTGCTATCCGTACCCCCTTCTTTTGGTATTGCCGCTGCTGATGGTGGTGCTAAGTTTGTGGCTGCTTGAGCTAATGATGATGCCCTGTCCTCCTCCTGACAATCTTCTAATACAACATCACATTCTTGTGCTGCGACCTGTGCTACGACCGGGGCGGCGATATCAGTCTCATCATATTCACATTCTTGCTGTTAGAGATGAAGAATGACTCCCACTTCCCAAAAATAGTCAAGGACCGCAGCCGTGAAAAATCGATGCTCTCGTATACAATCCTATCCCTTCTGTCCCAGGTGCTCCTTATGGTGAGGTGTTGTCCACCACGTGTCGAGTTGAGGCTACAGTCCTTCTCCAATGCAAACACAAGGTTATCTTCCATTGGCCGTGAGATGATGTACTCATGGAAGAAGCCATTGATTTCACAAAACACCTTATTCATCTTTTCTGACTGCTGATAGCTAGTTGACCTTGCTGACCATTGGATTATGCTCAAGTCGACTAGGTCAGAGATGTAATCTTCCCCATTCTCCTCACAAGTTTTGCCATCGGAAGTGTCCCTGCAGTAACCCTCTGCGATCCAGCGGCACAGCAAACGCCGCCGCCTAATGTTCTTCTTCTCTGCAGGCGGGAAGATTGACAGATAGAAAATACATGGCTTGAGTGAATCTGAGCAAGCATCAAAGTAGGACTGCATCCAAGAGAATAGAGGCCTTAAAGCACGGAATCTTGGATTGCTCTCCAGTGTGCCCATAAAGTTATCACTCAGCAGTTCCCCCATCCACGTACCATATCCATAATCTGATCCATAATCTGCTACGGCAGTTATTACTTTGGGCAGCCCGCCACACTTGGAGACAATAGATTTTGATCGCTCTGCCTCTTGAGGATTTAACTGCCGCTGGTACCTCCCATGGATTATCTGCAATAAAAAAAAACAAATATTGAAATATATACATATTCAATTCAAAATGTAGATCATCCTACTTAGAGCAATAAAATTTGAAAAGTTAAATGCATGTGAGGTCGATTAACTTGTGTGAGGTTTCATTTAGCATCAACTTACACCCATTACTCTATGGGAGGTAAGATTTCAAACAAATCTTAACCCTTTGATGTCTAAAATACATGCAATTGCTAAGTAGTTATTAATTAACTAAAATATTTATAAAAGAAAAAAAAGGAAACAAACTAAATCAACATCAAAAGTTTGTTTTCTTTTTTCTTTTTGAAAATGATCGGCGGGGGAGTCCCCTACCTATATTTTTGTATTTTATATAAGGATAAAGAATACAATGTACAAACAGTTACAATGCAACCAATGCCCAAAAAGAAAAATGCTGAATACATTAAGAGAAATTCTCGCACCACCTAGCAATGTCGTCAAAAGTTTGTTCGTTGCCATATATAGGTGCACCTGCACAACATGCTGCAGCGGCATATATATGCCGGTGCATGGCAACAGCGGCATACGTGCCAGACGTGGCACAGTAGAGGTACACCACGTACGTGAATACATCTCTCTACTCTATGGGTGGTATTTTGTTGGATCTAATAAAACATGAAAAGTTGTGTTCTGATAACTAATAGCAGGGCCGTACGTAGGATTTGGAGGCCCCGGAACAAAAATGCACAATGAGGCCCTAAAATTTAAGAAAATGAAAACATATTTTCATTTAATTATAAAGTCTAAACATATATGGGTCTTAGACTGTTAAGACAGATCAAATCTTAATGCTAAAAGAATAAAAAATACTATATACTACTAAGTACACCCTCCGTTCCAAAAATAAATGTCGTTTTGGTTTTCATAACGCAAGTTTAACTCGATTCCTACAAAATACGTGCAACATTTGTATCTCCAAATAAACTTATTACAAAAACTAGATTCAAAGATCTTTATGATGATAATAATTATATAACATAAATATTAATATTTTTTAATATATATTTAGTCAAAGTGTTTTCTCGAGAAACGAGAATGATACTTATTTTGGGGCAGAGGGAGTAACAAGCTGGCATTCTAGCAGCTACCATAGTAGTATCGTGGCACGAGAAAACAAAATAGCAAAGAGAAAAATGAACAGACTAAGGAAGCAGCTAAGTTGCCAAGCCTTTTTTTTTATATGCTCTATGTTGGTGAGTTGGTCTAATTAACAAACCAAAAATTATAACTTGCAAGACTTTTTTATATGCTATATTTTTTTTACTTAAAAGATCAACTACTTATTATAAATTTGGAGGCCCTTGAAATTTAGAGGCCCTGAACAATTGCCCACTTTGCTCCTGTTGATCTACGGGCCTGCTAATAGCGCAACAACAACGCAACTGCGAAGTGATCATAGATCACCTGTTTGGTTTCCTTATGGTGGAACCTACTCACCAGGGTTCAAATCCTGATGCTCACACCTTTTCCTGGGAATTTTTCGGGATTTTCCGGCGCAATGCATTAACTGGTAGGCGATGTCTCCGCGGACAGCAAGGCGCCTGTGGTGACTTCGTGAACTTTAAGATTTGCCGGCCCAATCCTTCAGAAGTGCTCATAGGGGTAGGCTTTGCGTACGTGTATTCATAGGGGTGAGTGTGCGTACGTATTGGGCGCCTGCGTTGTACCACGTAATCTAAAAAAACTAACAGCGCAACTTGTTATCAACATTCATTTACAAAATACGTGCCAAAAATACTAATGTTAGGTTAGGATTATGAATAAAAATAAATAAATAATTTAAATACCAATATGTTCCAGGCAATGTTCTGGTGACCAATACGTTTATGGTCCAATTTAATAAATAAATAAATAAAGTACACCTCTAATTGTCACGTTATAAAAAAAGAGTAATACAACTCACGTTTAGTTAAAGCTAACGTTACAACTCAACATAGATCAATTCGTTAAAAGGTACATTACATGTCAGGCTTGAAACCATCCATACAATGCATTGCCATGTTGTTGCATGCATGTTAGATATACTAGTAAATATCCCCGCACGTGCAACGGGAGAAAAAAAAATATTAAACATTCATACCAAACGATAACGTGGATGGTACATATCTACTTTTGTTTTATGCCTTTATAATTTATTTGATCATAACCATCCATTCATAATATAGTTACTCCTGACACTAAATAATAATGTTCTATTAAACTTGTATTAAAATACACTGGACATATTTTTCTTCCATTACAAAGTGCATAATTATTTTTAGATATAACTTTAGTGTTTTATATTGTATCAATGTGTCTTTGACTCAATGTTGACCTCTGTAGCATTTTGGACACATATATCAATCATTCAATCTCCACAACTTATTTTCAATGTGTCAAGGATTGATTTGTCCGCTAACGCTTATGACAGTAGACTTTTTAGTTTTTCACAAGCAGCCCTCATTAGAAATTACATAATTACATTTGTTTCGATTTTATCATGCAATAATTTTTCTAAGATTCTGGTTCATGAAATAATTAGTTGTTTTGACTAATCCTTATTTTAAGAAAAGTAAGTTTGTTTCTAATCAAAACTACATCAAATGGTGTAAATCTTTCTCCTCAAAACTTAATACACAAACAAACTTGCACTACTCCAATAAAAACTAATGTAAGAAAAAAGCACGCTGACCGCCTGGTTTTTTCAGGGGGAAAATATTGATTTCCATTACTCGGACACTGCCGATTCATCAGCAATTACAGACTGAACGGATATTGTTGGATACTAATACAAAATAGATATCTCAAATTTAGATATGAATTCAGATGCCAACTTGATTTCAAAGATAACATCTACTTGCTTATCAATAGCCTCATCATCTCATGGCATAATAAAATCATTGAGGAATTTAATATATAGCTATATAACATTGTGGGTAGATAGTAAAGACAACTACCAAACCATAAAATATTTTGATCGATATTTCAATAGTTAAATATGTGAAATATAATAAAATAATAGAATGCAATATTTACTAAATTCAAATAAGTAAAAATAATTTCTAGAAGTATAAAAATAAAATAATAATTAATATGGTTAGCCATATTAAAATTAATTAAAATTTTGATTTATATATCATTAATAATATTAAAATTACATTAGCCATAGACAACTTGTAAATAATGGTACATATCATCTTTTATATTAAAAATAGAGAGATGTGTTATAGCTGATTAAAGGTGGACAAAAAGGGGGGCTAGGTTTTATAGTTGTTTCAGCTAAACAACTTACAATCTTTTACATCACATAGCTCATATTAGTTTTTTTTACAGCTCAGAGCTCAACTGTTTGTTCACTGCTCTCAGCCGAACTAAACAAACCCTTTCTTATTTGATGAGAGTAATGCAATAATGTAATGCGGCATTAGTTTTTTTTTTTTGGGTAAACAACTACTATAGGATATGAAGATCTTTGGTTTCGTTTAACATATAGCTATATATAGTGCAGAAATCTTTGGGGGCACATCTTGGATAAATTAGAGTACGTACGGAGTCATGGACGTGACAAAAATTAACATATTCATGATGTTGGACGACGGCATGGATTATGAGAGCTCGATGATGAATATTGTATTGCCGGTGTGCATATATATAATTAAATGAATGGAAATTAGGATGAAAGACTTCTTGATAGATCTATACTTGGGGAGTAAATAAATATACACACCTTTTCGTAGAGGTGAAGGGCCGTATCAGCTTCGAGACGTCTGATCACTACTGCGTCCTTGTCATTTTCCACACAATGCTTTGCGACTTTTTGCTCCGTTGTGATGACGACAATACGGCCATCAATTTGACGGCCACCAGTTTCATTGGATAATAAGGTGGCTTTGATCAAATCCCATTCTTGCATGGAGCACAGACCATCGATGACAACGAAGCAGGTCATCTCTCGAAGAATCTTACAGCACTCTAGAATTGGGTCTTGGCCTTCTTCCGTCATACTACTAATTGCTGCAGTTTGCTTGGCTTGAGGATCGTCGGAATAGAGATCTAGAAGTAAGCGCCAAGCAAATTCACTCAAATTGAATGGACTCGGGACGTCCACCCAACCAAATGCTTGGTAAGGACGCCAACTAGATGCTTGGTAAGGACGCCAGTTAAGGTACGGTCCCGCCGAATGAAGCATTTGGTCGTAATAAACGGCCCTGACAAGAGATGATTTGCCAACACCAGCAATCCCCCATACCGAGACCACCAATAAACCCGTATCAAAGTTGCTAAAGATAGAAAACTCGGCATTACGCCCAACGGGTGCAAATTTGTCGGTCCACTCAAGCGCCTTTTGGCATCTTTCGGGATGATGAAATATACGGTGGTATTCCTGCGCGCAAGAGCAACTCCAACGGTTTTACAAATGGGCTTTGCATTCTTGTTTTTGCAAAAAAGTCTACAAATCTCCTATCCAACGGTTTGGTAAATTTGCTTTGCATTTTTGTTAACTTGGCAAAATCCTGGGATGGATTGGCATATATGCAAAATCGCAATGGGCTTGGCATTTCCGTCTCAAGTGCTACTCCCACGCGCGCTCTTCCCTCCCGCGCCGCCGGGTTTCCATTTTTGGATTTTGGCAAGTCAATTTTGCCAAACCATTGGAGATAAACTTTTTTTCTTCTCCCCATATTGATTTGAGAGTTGGCAAACTCCATATTTTGCCAAACAAAAAATGCAAAACCGTTGGAGTTGCTCTAATAAGATGAAGGGAGTTGTGAGCATCTCCAATAATTTGCTAAAAATTACTTGTCAAATTTCGTGATTTGGCAACTTGCTAAAATATATGGCAAGTGAAATAATGTATCATCTCCAACAATTTGCTAAAAAACACTTGCCAAATTGCTAAGCGAACTTTTGCATCAGGAACCTAGGCTTTTAATAATACAATTAAGGCTATATATTTAAAATTATGTATCTTGATATTTTACATCAGGACCCAGAAACAGAAATAAAATCACGTCACAATCCTTACAAAAGCAAGGGCGACCCTTTGACCGGCCATAGCTCGCCGGCGGTGAACTTTTCGGTGACAAGAGTAGCACCAATGGACTCGTCTCGACGAGACGCATCAACGGGATAGGTTAGCGAACAAAGTGTTAGCATTTGGCCGCCGCCGGCGGAAGGGGCGGCTCCGGCGGCGTCCTGTACGTACGTGTACGACGTCCCGCGGAAAAGTGCCTCCGTGCCGCGGAAAACTACACGCGCGGATCGTGATTTTGGCAAGCGGCTGGATTTGGCAAGTCTAGATAGCAAACTGTGGAGATGGTTTTCTTGCATTTTTTACCAAATTTTTAGGATGGCAAGTTAATTTGACAACCGTTGGAGATGCTCAGTAATTACTACTACCTGCTCCCGGCGCCCCCTTGAGGATCACCAACGTGGCCCACGCATGGTGTCCACGGCAACATATTACTGTACCTATATACTTTTTAATTATTTCCGGGAAGGGAGGTTGTTTTTAGTCTTCAGCGTGACTAGTCATCCACGTAAACAAATTGTAACTAAAGTAGAGTATTAATAACTACTGTAGACTAGATAGATTATTGATGTATAAACGACAACAATAACTCCTTATGTTAAAAAAACAGACAAGAAATAGGATGAATCATGTATGCAGCATGATCGTCCACCCGGCCAACACAGCTAGTGGAGACCTGGGGCTATATATATAATATGGCTATAGACTCGGCTCCTGGTACCTAGCATCTTTATTTTGTGAGACTAATGAGTACTGAAGCAATCAAATACGTACGTGTGATCAATCAATCTTTATGAAGAAGCTTATGAAAAAAATGGGTAAAAGAGATAACTATATAGGTACCGTACCTTGTAAAATGTATCTCTAAAGCCTCGTTGGTTACCCAGCGGCAGCATCTTAGCGTTACTGAAACTTCTATTGAATGGACTATTAACGATGATAATGCTTTGAATAGGTTCGGAGTCGGAGAAGAAGGTGTCCTTGATCAAATCCCAGTAGGTATCCGAGTAGCCATGCCAGCGGGACAGATCGTTGATAACAACCAAGCATTTTTCGTTACGAAGAAACTCACGGCACTTTTCAATCGGGTCAATAATAGTGCCTTCCATTAGACCAACTGCTACGGCTTCCTTGGCTTGAGGGTCATCCGAATAAAAATCCAGAAGTAAGCGCCAGGCAAAGTCCGTCACATGCAACGAGAATGAGCCCGTCGCATCGAGGGTGTGGGGTACATCGACCCAGCTGCGCCGTTTAATTTGTGGGAACGCACCATAGTAAGCATGTCTCAGTATACCTTGTAAATAATAAATATCCTCTGCGCTCTCAGTCACTGTGAACACACCAAATTCCTCCTCGTCTTTTCCCTCATCTTGATTATTACCGTCAACATTTTTAAATTTACTGGTCCATTCAAGTGCATCATTCCTTCTGTCAGAAAGCAAGCGACACTTCTTGCCCCTAATTCCATAGTGCCATGAACCCTGCACGTAATAAAAAAAGACAAATTTCATACTAGTTACTATGAAGCTGTGGAGGAGGCGACACGGACATCCCATTAACATATATATATATACAACTTTTATTACCATATTAATCAACCTAGAAATGGATGTGTCTGCCTTCAAATCTTTGACGTTGAACACTTGATATTTCTGATGATCCTTTACACAATGCATGGCCACGGTTTCTTCATTTGTAACAACAAGGATACAACCTCTAATAGGCCCGAACAAGAACTTGGATTTTATCAATTCCCAATCGTCCGTGGACCGCAGACCATTAATAACCACGAGGCATTGCTCTTCTTCAATCAGGTATTTGCCTTCAAACAGAAACTCGCCACAACTCTGAATTAAGTCTGTCTCGCTCTCCCCAACCTTAGTGATTTCACTGGCTCGAATGTCATCTGAATGACAATTCAGGAATAAACGCTGAGCAAACACCCTCAAATCGAACGGGTCGGGTACATCCACCCAGCTGTGCCGTCTAATTTCCAAAGAATCAGCCATTAAGCCCTTGCACAACATACTAACATGGTCTGATTTGTTAGCATAAAAAACCCCATGAAATCCTTTGAACCAGCCGTTTATAATGCCCTTGTACAGTATATCAATGAGCTTTGATTTGTCATCATCATCAGCTCCCCACACGGATATCACACCACGATGTCGAAATTTGCCCATCTTCGTCGGTGCCTTCTGCAAGGAAAAGAACCCGATTTGATAAGATAGATGCAATCCAACTACAATACATAATATAAAAAAAAATATCAATTTTTGCCAAAACCAATCTCTCTCGTGTCCATCTGACGCCCCCATTTTTTGGAGCAAAGAGTTTAATAAGCTGAGATGATGTAATAATTAGCAGAACTAATTAACAAACTTACCTCATAGGTTAATTAAAAAAACTTACCTCCTAGTCTATCATACAATCAGCAATGCAAATTAAACATCTTAATTCTTAAGCAAAGAAATAGTAGGTTTTACCCTGAGATAGCTAGGCCGTATTAAATTCACTAATCTAACTGTCTTTCAACATTGTGTTTAAGAAACAGAAGGGGCAGTGGAAATCTTCTATGCCTAAATAAAAGACCTCCCCACTGTCATATTTTCCAGCATTCTCAGAAAGCCACATCAGCTTTGGCCCAGGTTAGTCTTGCTTCCCGTGCCCACCCAACAACCACGTGAAGAACTCCCGTCGAGCGTCGACTCAAGAATGGGAACTTTTTCTTTTTGCCAACAAGCCCTTTCCTTCTTCCATCTCCCTTACCTTATGCTACCTCACTTGGATCCACAGACAGGAAGGGATGAAGATTTCCGATTTCACGAAGATGTCATCCAATAGCCTGCAGCAAAATGGATAGGCCAGATTTATTTTGTGCCACATGGAGGAAACGATTGAAACACACAAAAAGAAGCAAAAGAAATATCCTCTCAAGCATGGATATGCAGCTGAAAGAGAGGAGGAAGAGAGAGAGGTGGAGCACCTTAATCCGGCCGGAGTCGCCGGACAGCAGGCTCGGCCGCAGCAAGGAACACCGCGTTGGGGGCAGCCTTGCCTGGGTGCCGATCCGCCGTGCCACCATGCCGGGGAACGGCCTCGCCTGGGCGCCAGGCTGCCGCGTTGCCATGCGGAGGAGCCGCAAACACCGTACAACGCGTGTGCCCTAGCCGCCGCAGCAAGTGAGGAAAGAGAGGGAGGAGACACGGATGGGGATTGCGTACACCACATCGGGAGGGAGAGAGTGAAGGAGGCGCCGGCACCGGCCGCAGCGCCGGGATCACGGCGGCGGAGGCGCGGGTCGCGGGAGAAGGGGCGCGGTGTCATGAAAGATCGAGAGATGGAGATGATGGGTGTTTTTTTTTACCGGTTGATGGTGCGGTGAAGATATTTACCCTGAGAGTGGAATGAGTGGAGTGGCTGAGAAAATATAACATTTCGCGTTGTAAAAAAAATTGACTGCAAGAACAGTAGTAGAGGGAAGCATTCAGCCATTGATTGGAGCAATCCAAGGGTCAACAAGAACTGGGGTGACGTGGCCCAGGTGAAAATACGGATAATCCCTCCTGATTGTAGAGTTAAATTCTCAAGTGCGACGGCACGGTGGCAAAGCAAGAAAGCAAGATACGGTTCGGTTCTTATCATACCAGAATATTTATGATCTAGAAAAAACCGTATAGGACTCATATCTAATACAAATCCACGTACGCTTCGCAGAGAGCAGCCCGGCCGGTCCGCCAGGGCGATGTGTCGGTGTTATCTGCGATGCACACCGTACCTGTAATTAAGGGGATTGTGCCATATAATAAAAGATGTATAAAGTCGAATAATTAACCCAACCCAACGAGATATTTGTCTGCAGCTAATTTGACTCAAGATTGATTGATCCTGAACATTATATTAGAGAGACTCAATAAGTGGCACGCAGCCCTTGTTCAATTCCAGTGTGCCTACCATTTTTTGGTGCCTGCAAATTAAAAAAGAGGTAGAAAGATTGGCCGTGTATGTGTAATATAAGATGCTGCAAGCTTAGCTTGTTGCTGTCAATTAGTCGTAGACGACTGAACAAATGTTGTGCAATGTGTCCTGGAGAAAGAACGAAGCAGAGTGCATTTAATAAAGCTTTTGCTTTTCAAAAGCAGGCACGCAGGCCTTTGGATTCGAAAGATTGGCTCGGATCATCAGGAAAAGAAGAAGAAGAAGAAGAAGAAGAAGAAAAAAAAGAGGAAAAGAAAAGGCACAGTGGTTCAGGGAGAGCGTGTTTGCACAAGCTTCAACACATGTCTCGCCCGACGCTCGCTCGGGCAGCCAAATCATATCA
>DXKC01002362.1:0-11115 GCA_031170775.1 Cymbopogon citratus
CATATATCTCCGAGAGAAAGAGGTAACTAATTAGACCATGGAGTTCACAATAATCCCTAGGTTACTCTCAAATTAAAAAGTGTAAGAAGTCACCTTGTGTAACAAAAAATATGAGCTTCTGGTTCTTTGTATGTACATGTCTGCCGACTCTAATTATTTGTTTGCCAACCAATCGACACCCTGAGATAAGAGGAGTACTAGCAATATAATCTCGAATATAGGTATTAAATTGGATCTTACATTATTGTCAACAATGGCCCTATCCCATCCTATGCATAAATCAACTCTTGTGGTTTTTTCTCCATGTCCTATTGTTCATTTGACTTAAAACAAATAAATTTTCAGTGGGTGAGCTTTGGGCACAGTCAGTGAGATCTCTTTGCGTTATTTGGAAGGGGTTTTCAGGGGCTGAATTGTGTTCTCTGGCTTCGAAGATCTTCGAGGAGGTAGGTCGGGCGGCTAGGTGAACACAAGGTTGGGTTTCGCTGACGTGTGATATATGGAGGAAACAGGTGGTTGTGCCGATCATGTCAAAGGGTGAGAGAACTTCAAAACAAGATGATTAGAGCGACTGGAAATAGGAGGGTTTGAGAGAAGTGGCGCAGTAAGAAAAAACAAAAAAAAAGGACATGATGTGAAATACCAGGAACAATTACTATATGGACAGTCAGATTAAGATTAGATGGTGGGGAATGTTGATAGATTGATGTTAGAATGTGTGGCGAATCCAAATCCACCATCTCGCAATACTCGTAAGCCGGCATCCCCTTAGACCTAAGTCTACTAGAACCCATAGCAAACCAAGGCCTTAGAGCAGCTAACTCAACTAAAAAATAGAGTATTATATAACTGATAAGAATTGTCATACTTTATATGTTGTGCTCCTCCACTATTACTCTTCTTTTGTCCTAAATAACTGACATTTTAGCTATTGTGTAGCCAGGGTATACTTTGAACTAAATCTGACAATTGAAGTTAACTCTCTTTTGTGTAGCACAGATTTTTGTTTAATTTCTTTTCCACATGCATATACGTGGCATCTGCATCTCGTTGCTGTGGTTACATACGTGCATGTACATTTTCGTGTGCGTGTGCATTATGTTTTGTTACCTTTCTCCGCTGATGGCGGTGGGGATTGAAGGCGTGCGCCTATACCAGAAGATAGATACTACTGTAGATAGCTGCAGCAGCAGGGGAATATCATATCCGGCCGGCAACGGCGGCGGCAGGCAATACTTTCCGTGACGTGCACTTAGCTTTGGCAGCAGGCTCTCCAACCAGACTGGCCGGGGAATACTGAAAATTCAGTGCAAGACGATGAGCATCTCATCTGCTGGTGAATCATGGCGGCGTCTGATCCGATCCCCCCTCACGTGTTGCTAACTATTTCTCTCGATATACAAAACTTTGGACCCTCTAGTTTCTTAAAAAATAAAATTATTATTATATATATATGGTGTACTGGTACCTACAGAAGGAACGCAATAGCAACACATTTGACTATGTTCGTCCACGCAGGCTACAACTCTGTGGTTCTGCTCACCGCGTTGATCGCTTGAACTGTGCCCCCTTTCCTGTCGCACAATTGGTTTATCCCTTAGTACAACCTAGACATCCCACCACCAATTGTGTTCTGCCATATGTGTTGCACAGGTCCCTCGTCATACCCTTGGATCGTGTAAAACTTATACTTTTATTTAATGAAACATGTGTTAATGCGTGCTTTCGAAAAAAAAGTATATATAGTGTCCAAGTTTTTATATGTACTTTAGATATGACATTGATCGATTTACCGGCCGATGAGTGTATGTGGTACATCATATTCATGTGCGTGTTTTGTTCTTTTTCTCTATTCCTGGAGGCGGGAATTGATGGTACACATGCGTGGACCAACAACTGCTGCTAGGTGAGTATAGGCTGAAAGCAGGGAAAAGAAAAACATGCACTGAGCTTTGACAACATCCAATTCCATCCCCCTCACGTGTCGCGCTGGGCGGGGGCTGCTGCTTCTGATATTTTTCTTTTATAAATTTTGTCTAATATAAAAAAAACGATTTTATTAATTCATACTTTTATCGGTTCATATATATTCATTATTAGCCGTGAATCTCACACATTATAGCCTTAATTAATAAAATATATGCTTGTTTTCAGTGAAAATTTCTGATTCTAATGGATTCGGTGATGATCGACGGCTTTTTATTTATCAAATCATAGTCTTCTGAATCGTTCGAAACCCATGTTAACCTGAGCTAGCTAGCTTAACAAGCGGAGCCTACCAAGCCGGGTCACTAAAGTCAAGAGTAGTTCAAAATCATGTCATTTCATTTTAGAAGAAGAAAGGAGTTCACAGTCGGTGCAATTTCAAAACGAGCCGCCGGATTGATGTGTACACATACTGTCGTACTAATAACAGTAGAGACACGCCATGAACCTAAATAATAAACCACCGGTCTAGAGACTAAACTTTAGTTATTTTAGGGATTAAAGTTTCAAACAAACTGACTAAAAAATAAACAAAACACTTTAGTCCTATAATTAGTCACCCAATAGGTGCTAAAAGTGACTAAATGAGACTAAACCTCACATTTTAGTCTCTTTTATTTTAGTCTACTAAACCCATAGGGGTTTAGTCCTTCATTTTAGTTATTAAACTAGGGAGACATCAAACAGGGCCTTAAGTTATAGCTACACCTTGTGTGCGTGTTGCCACGCTTAGCTAGCTAATTGACACGTCCGTGTGTTTTTTTTAAAATAATTTTTCTTTCTTAAACAAATTAAATTACATATGCGTGCCAGAGTCAAGTATATGAGATGGACTTGTGCGCAAGGTACGACCACGCTTTGCCTTAGCTTGTGAAATTGCGATCGTTTTGTACCAAGCTGTACGTCTTTGTGCATGACTACATCGACCGCCCACCGACTTTTTCTGTTATTGATAAGGAGCACGTATATACATATTCTAGAAATTATATTGATTATTAAGACACATGGGCAGCAGGGATAACATCATTACTTTTTTTATGTGCAAAGTACTAATAACATTATTATTTCTTTTAAGTGGCTTACTGTAGCTTCTAGATGGGAGTATATTATATATACAAGTAGTGGCTTGTAAGTACATCTCTCTGGGTTCCAGCAAACTAGCTACTAGGAAAAATGCTTTACTTGTTGTCGTCTCTCATTGAATCACCTAATAATGTTCTTGTATATTATCTTTATCTGAATAAATCATCTTATGAAGTTGTCCTAAGATAACCTTTTTAAACTTTGGCTGAACTTTTCAAGAAAAAATGACCAATATTTATGACATAAAACTAGTATATGATCAAATACAAGTATATACAACATGAAGTAAGTTTTCACACTACATTTTTTTGTGTCACCGGTGTTACTACTCTTTTTTATATATAAAATCGGTCGAAAAGAAATTAAAGCTTGACTTAGAACAATTCTAGAAGTTAATTTATCGACCAGTCACAAAAAAAGAAGTTAATTTATCTAGGGACGTCGAGAGTATGTTTCATGTGTCTCAAACAAAGTACTACTCTGTTGATTAGTATAATCTCATTAGTAAGGCAAATATGTTTTGTTTATGAAGGGAAGCAATGGTACCATTATTATATTAATATTATTAAATCAATTGTACAACATTATTATATGTTTTTAGATATGCATGCACATTTATATATGCACCTGCAATCGCCCATATATATGAACATATAGACCCCATACCCTATATAAGCACGGGAGAAAACTAGCACTAATTAATAAAATGTGGGAGTACACCGTGTCCAAATGGACAGTATGTTTCGCCACAACGAACCTAATAACTAACTAAAGCACAACACTATATTGATGTGACCAAAATAACGGATAATGATCCTATTCTGCTGGTCAGAAAACGGCAGATTTTGGCTGATTGCAGCTTATTTCCTCTTACATACCACTATTCAATCTGTTAAAATTTACCGACTTTTTAACCTACCGAACAGTCCTAATGTCGCAAATATGTAACGGAGAAAGACCTCACAAAAGCAAGTGTTGTAATAAGAAGAAATAAAAGGGGGGAATTAAAAGAAGAGAGAAGATGGGGGAAACGTGGGAGATGGACACTGTCACATGGGTGGCTCTTAATTCTAGCTTGATCTTTTCTTCTCACGAGTCACAACGCATGCAGCTGACATCATGGCTTAAACAGGAACGACATGATGCTTAGCTTAGTCTATAGTACAAGACGTACTACATGGCTAGCTGTAGAGATAACTAGTGAATGATTTGCATTGAGGATACGGTAGGTAGTTCAACCAAGCCAATCTTTTTTTTTCAAAGTTTGACGCGGATGATAGAAAATGCTATCAACATTTACATCTCGACATATGTTTATTATGAAATTTCATAATTAATAAATAATACTCATTTGGTAACATGAATGTTAACGTGTTTATAGAATATAATTAATCAAATTGAAATTGCATGACTCCTTACAAAATAAGAATTACATATTTTTAGGCAGAGGAGAGTATTAATAATGGAGAGTACCTTGAGTTTGTTGAAGAGTTTGCTGTTGAGCTTAATTAATCACAGGCGTTACTTGTACTAATCTTAAGTAGGATTAGCCGCCGAGTGCAGGCTGCAGAGAGAGCTAGCAGTACCACCTGTGCTGCTGCTACTTCATTAACATGAGCAGATGCATGGCCCTCCAGTCCAATCCTAGTTGGTCTGATCGATCGCCGCTGCAAGTTTCTTTTTCTTAAATATAAAAGGTGATGGCGGTGGGTCCCACCACTAAATATTCCATAGGTTCATTTAGTTTAATGCCACCAGGTAGCAAGCAGCAAGCAAAGCCAAGCAAGACCACCTCCAGCGCCAGCGTCAGCCATCAGCAGCAGCAGCATGAGCATGTTGGCGCCGGCCGGCCATCTCCTCATTCCTAGCGCGTCGAACGCGGCATGTGCAGAGTGCACTGGCAGAGGCGGACGGCGTCCATGCTAGCACGTAGTGTACGGCCCCAACCCAAGCTAGCCAACACTACCCAACTTCCTCCAACTCCCAACCCCTGAAGCTGCTGGTTGGAGTTGGAGACTTGCAACCACTGCATCACTCTCTAAACATCGACACACAACAGAGACCACTCAGTGCTGCTGCTGTTGCTGCCTGAAGATCATTCATGCAGACAAGGCTAGCTACAAGCCTACTACAGGCGTAAAGATGAAGATTCAATAATCACCATCACATTCAGCAAGTCAGGTACTAGTACAATGCGAGACTTTGCTGTAGCTTACCTTTAAGCCAAGCCCAAGCTCCAGCCTCCACGTCACATGCATGCTCCACCATCATCACGTGCTCCTGCTTGTGCAAGCACGGAACATCACAGATCAATACTCAGTCAGATCATGTGAGTTTTTTCTTTTCTTGATTTAATTTGGAAACACAAGGCCGTGAACATGCATAATATATGAAACCTGATGAATGATGATGGATAAATAAATGGATAATCATGCATGGTTTCCTGCAGTAGTAGATCACAATCACAAAGAAAGAAAGCTAGCTAAAGGTAAGCTAAAAGGGATCTCCATCTCCATCTGCTCTGAGCCAACCAGCTGTTTGTTGGCACTTCCATCAGTCCGGTAGCAGCAGAGAGTTCAATTCCAAGTCAGGTCAGGTCTCTCTCTTATCTATCGGCCAAGCAAAAGGTTAGGTAGCAGTAGCAGTAGCACACCCACAGCCACTTGTCCAAGCAGCTCAAACTCGTGCGCTCATGCTTCACTTCACACCCAACAGCCACTAGTACCATACCATACCATGGACTGCAGGCAGGATTTTGGATTGGATAAAAACACAAGAAAGAAAACTTTTGGAGCCGAGCTGGGCTGACAGCATGAGTAAACCAACGTGCCACGCCTCCGGGCTCCATTCTGGAATGATTCACATCACGTGGAAACGCCTGTTTTGCAGGTGAAAAAGAACAAAAAGGGCAGACCTGAACTCATCAACACGGCGGCCGTCCCGCAGTCCACCTTTTAATTTCTCGCACAGCCTGCTGCTGCCTCCTTTACACTTGTCAAGCAGGAGTTGTTCGTGCGTTTCCTTCCACCTTCAACATTCTCCAGCCTACCAGAAGCGGCTGATGCCAACCTGGACCCTCCATATTATTCCAACACAACTCTGGTTTTTCTTTTAGTTATCACTTCTGAAATCCATCTTTTCCCCCATTGCGGTGGGAAATTCCTGTACTGCGTGTATACAAGAAAGAACAAGGGGATATAGGCAGACAGTCAAGTTTATTTGAGGAAACCATGCATTTCAAGCAACCGTCTGCTACAATATCATTCAGAAAGTTCCTTCTTGATTATATTCCAAGGCCAGATTTCTCATCAAGCCTAGTAGAAATAAAACAGCACATCAACTGACCAAAAAAATATTACACTACAAACAGCTCAGCTCAGCTCAACTAATAATCTTACTACAAAAGCTCCCAGCCAAAGGCACATCAGGCAAGGAATCGGATTAATCCACTGGTCCTCAAAAAAACAACCCTACATAGCCAGCTAAACTTTACCTCCTGGCACCAATTTGTGTACAAGACAAGAACTGATTGCCTGCATCAGTAAAACAAATTCTGCTTAGCAATGGACGAGTTTGCCAAGTACTGTGGTATCAAAAGGGGACAGAAATACCAAGCTCATACCTGTGTGCATGTCCCCTCCGCGTGCATCTATATACACCATCCAGGTAGATATCAGCGAAACTTCTATTTTTCACAATGCTTGGAGCACAGTGAAATAAAGCAATGTATCGGCAGCTTAGCAGCACAAGTTCAGGAGTAGAAGTAAAACCTCGGACAGGAATATAACCATCCATCCTGCATCCTGCATGAATTAAACCAAAAACAGGCCTATTCAATGCCTTGACTGTTATTCAAAACAAAGGAGAACTAAGAAAAACCGTGTGCGGATGATAGAGGGACAGAAAAAAGAACAGTTATTATCATCTCACCAATGGCAAATCACTGATATGTGACTAGAACATTGCTAGAACCAGTAAAGCTTTAGATGACATGTCTATCACTTCATAATGGTTTCTTTCTCAGTGACGTCCCCTACCGATACGATTTGCAAGGCTGTGCCTCCAACAAGCCATGCTGTCAGTTCAGGTTGTTGCTCAAAGTATTTGAGGGGAAATGTACTTCCCTCTTTTGTCTCAACACCATAGACAAAAGGAAGCCTCATAGTAAGAAAGCTCTCAGGTGGGAGGATAACTCGGCACCCAATATTGAATGATCCTTCTCGATCCTGATCAGAGACATTCGATGGCAAGCATGACCCCTGATGCAAGAAAAAGGGAAAAGGCAATAACTCCATTTAGTGACCTTTTCTGTTACATCTAGGTTAAAACAATGTCTTCCCATAACTACTAGTATATGGGTGAGTAAAGGAAATTATTTGTTTGTCACTGCTGAATATAGATGAGTGTACTTGCCTCAAACTGTACAAGTGGGCAGCTTGCAAGCAGGACAGGGAAATCAGGTGTCACCTGCATTAAAGAAAAACCTATATATTAGTAGGAAGACAAGATTACAGAAAAGTGTCCCTATGGATACTACAAGAAACATGCCTCAACTTCAATGGGTACTATGCAAAACAGGGAACAACTAAAATCTTCATTCGTGCTGTAAGATTGTGAATGACGATACTTCATAATATCTTACTGTGAGGAAAAAAAAACTTCAGTTAGAACATTATAACTCACAATGAAAATCCGTTGAAGTTGAGACACAGCACCAGCAAACTTCACATCTTGATGTTCCTTCCTTTCTGAGATCTTGCAATGTGGACAATGCATATATATTGGCAAGTTTCTGTTCATCAGTGAAAATGCTTCTCCACCATCATCAATTGTAATGCTTCGAAAATAATGCTCCCCCCTTTTGCCATTCTGTGGATCTGAAAGCCAAGGAGAAGGCCGTGAGGTCTCTGCATCAAACCTCAGCTGCAGTGATGGCTGCTGGCTGTTTCTCCCTGATGATTCCAATGGCTTACTATTTTTCCGTGCACTGTTTATGTCCACTGCAGATGCTATTAAACCAGATGCATTTTGGAGCAACTTTTGTACATGCTTGCCTTCTGCTTCTTTGTTTAGCTGAGGTCTTTGATACTGCAAACAGGAAGACTCAATCTCCTTCATATGTTTCTCTGACAGTAAGAAGCGATGACCATAGGGACACTCATGCTCAAATCCAACATACACAACAAACTGTTGTACTGGCTGACTAGTTTCTCTAGTCTCATTTCCAACAATAACTGGTACTATATTGCTCCCTATCTGTAAAAAGGGCTTCCCATCAGCATTTTCACTACTCTTGTTTCTGCTTGCTTTCGCATAGTCAGTTTCAGCTAGAGGCCCTTGGCTGACAGCTGCATGACCTCGGCCATTAGTCTGGTCTCCTATATTCATTTGGCGCTCATCTTTTCGACCACCAGGTTTTGGTGGTTTCGTCTGCTGAAGAGCAGGAAACTCGGAATCTTTTGATGTGGTGCCAGCAACAACTTCAGCAAAGGGCTTTTTCATAATAAAATTTGGCAGACCTTTACCAAAATTAATACCTGAGTTGCTCATTGGTTCCATTTCAGGTTGTTTTCCAGAATTTTCAAGCTTTGCAGATTTAAATTGTGCTGTGACTTGGGTTACGGCAGATTTTACTTCACCAGTGACTATTGGGGGAGTCTGAGGGTTCATACCAGATCTTGTGGATGAAGGAATAGTATTAGAACGAATGCCATTTCTCACTTGCCCCTTACCAACAGATACAGTCCAACGTAGAAGATACCTCTCCTTAGAGCTAAATCCACTTTGGAGGAGCCCTTTTGTTGGCTTGTAATATCTTGCTCCTCCGAGACGCACCAAGCGCCAAGAGGATACTGAAAATGAACCAGCATCGGTGCCTCTTGGAAGCGCAAGGGTAGGTAGTAGATCATCGCAATTTTGGAAACAATTAAAAGACATGTTGGCTGTCGGAAAGTCAAAAGGATCATCTCTAAGGCGACGTGACCGGCCACAGGAACATGCATGGAGGAAGACATATCCACTAGAATGTTGCTCCATTGCATCTGATG
Source organism: Cymbopogon citratus (assembly GCA_031170775.1). Classification (NCBI taxonomy): domain Eukaryota; kingdom Viridiplantae; phylum Streptophyta; class Magnoliopsida; order Poales; family Poaceae; genus Cymbopogon; species Cymbopogon citratus. The sequence goes on from DXKC01002362.1 coordinate 9,117, forward strand.
AAGAGAAATCGCCATGCCTGCGGTGCTTACATGGTCTGCCAGTTAGGCTAACAGCATCACATTGCTGCCTTCCAGATTCCCATATTGTCCGGCACTCGTCTTCTAGCTTCTTTGAGAATAACCTGACTGCTGGTCCTTTAACCATCGATCCAAAGGACCGCAATGCCTTCTGTAGGTGCACTTCATGCATGCTTGTGGGGTAAAAGGCAGGCAAACCTTTCAGGTAAATCTCCTTAGCAGCTGGAAGCACCCTTTGGCACCATGATGAAGAAAATTTCATGTTCAGCCCATTATAACTTTCCAAGCACGATAATGCAATCCCAATAGCATTAGATCCTGCAGCAGGAAGTTGGTCATTCTTCTCACTAGGACTTGTATTAAGCTTGCTTTCAGATTGACCACTCAGCAGTGCAGTTAGAATAGAGGTACTTATGGACAACCATTTATCAAAAGTAGGGAGATCAGGTGCATTAACTGGTTTCCCAGCTGCAGCTGATGCTGCTGCTGCTGCAGCAGCAGCAGCCACCATGCCAACACCAGCAACAGACCCAGCACTTGCATTGCTTGAATACCCCCCTCTCCCTCTCAGCGCATCAGAATGCCGAAATATAAAATCCTTGATCAACTGAAAGTCATCATGGTTCGTTGGGTGGTAGTTGTTTTCCAGTGAAAGAATATCCAATGGCGATTTGGAGCACAAAGAATCTTCAAATAGTCCTGCAATGATGTCCAGTGGCTCCTGTTTCTTATTAATGTACCGTTCCAACAATGCAACAACCCTCGAGGTATCAAGTGAGAACAGGGGTAAATGATGACTCATGTTACTTACACCCCTCTGGCCAATATGCCCTGGCTCCATGCCTGCAAGTACCCTGCACTTCTTGAGCAAGACTCGGATCTGTCCCTCCAGGGACGAATGCAGCTTTCTGACTGAATTGCCCTCAGATTTGTGTGCTGCCCGGGCAAGCATAACCACTGAACCAGAACTCTTTGAAGCTAAGCTTTGTTTTGATAATCCATCAGAGGTAGAACCCTGATTTGATGAAGATGCATCACCCATATCATCAGAACTTGCTGCAGCACTTGAAACATCGACCGAATCATCCTCAAAGACAAAGAGCAATACAGGAATGCATTGGCCTGGCAACACAGAAGGATTTGAACTGGTCCCAGACATAAGTGAGATGGCCGAGGACTGACGACCGGCGTGACCTCCACGGCGTGCTGGAGGGGAGATGGAGGAAGCCCTGTGGGTTGCTCTTGTTGGGGTGTCAGAGGCAACAGCTTTGGCAGGCATTGCAGCTGCTACCAATGACTTGACAAATGGAGCCAAAGCATGCTTTGAAGATTGCAGCAGTCGGAACTTCTTTAAGGTTTGTGTGTTAAATCTGAAGCCTTCTTGCAGAAATATGATTACGTGGCAGACCTAGAATGTTGCAAAGTAAAACCAATCAATCAATCCTTCATTTTGCCACAGAAAACCAAAGAAACAAGACCATATAGTAGTCATTTGGGCAGTCAAAGGCACCTGTTATCCGAGAAATATGATTGTGAAGCAGAGAATCTATAAAATAGTGACAGGCTGGTATATGCGATGACGAAGTCTAAAGTATCTATGGTCAGAGAGCCAGACATTAGCCAAGCTTGAACACAGGCAAACAACGGTTTACAAGTTTAGGTCTAAGATGTCAATTCAACAAGATAATCAATGGCAGTTATCAGATGCATGTATTTACATTTACCTGCAAAATTTTAAACGAAACAAAAAAAAACAGCAGCTTCAGGTTGTGCAGGTGTTTTAATAAGTGTGTCAAAACGTCAATAACTAGCTGACATGATGCAATATAAACGGACAAATCAGGCCGAGGCTTTGGGGTCAGCTTTGGCAGTTGGATTTTCCCAGGATAGCAGACCTACTGTATGTACATAATCTAATGAGCAAAAGCAGAGTGAGAATCCAAGCTCACAGAGAACATGAAGAGCATCTCCGGTAAGTCTC
>DXKC01002370.1:1941-14323 GCA_031170775.1 Cymbopogon citratus
GCCATCAGGTACAGCAGCGACCCAATCATGCTTCGGTACTCCTTTTGGTCCACAGCTTCTCCCTCCAGGTCATCATCGACATGGGCGTCGTGATGGGCTTGGCCTCGCCCATATCAAACTTCTTCAGCAGATCCTTGGTGTACTTACCTTGATGGACAAAGGTCCCCTCTCGAGTTTGCTTGATTTGCATCCTGAGGAAAAATGTCAGCTCACCCATCATACTTATCTCAAATTCCCTGCTCATCTTCTGCAAACTTGGCCACAAGAATGTGAGAGGAGCCACCAAAGATAATATCATCCATGTATATCTGAATGATGAGTGTATCAATGCCTTGCTTGAGAAAAACAAAGTTTTATCAATAAACCCCATTTTGAAACCTTTGGCAAGCAAAAAGGCTTTTAGCCGATCATACCAGGCTCTAGGGGCTTGCTTCAGACCATACAAGGCTTTGGAAAGTTTGAAAACATGGTCTGGATGCTTGGGATTTTCAAAACTAGGGGGTTGCCTCACATACACTTCTTCCTCTATGTACCCATTTAGAAAAGCACTCTTCACATCCATTTGGTATAGCTTGAACCATTTCGAAGCTGCAAAGGCTAGGAGAATCCTAATGGCTTCTAAACGGGCAATAGGAGCAAAGGTTTCCATAAAATCTATCCCCTCTTTCTAGCTATACCCCTGAGCAACCAACCCCGCCTTGTTTCTCACTACCACCCCATCCTGACTCTGTTTGTTTTTGAAAACCCATTTTGTTCCAATAGGATGGCAATCTGGAGGAGATGGCATCAAAACCCAAACCTGGTTTCTTTCAAAAAATTTAAGCTCCTCATGCATGGCATTGACCCAATCAGGGTTAGACAAGGCGTGTCCAATATCTTTGGGCTCAAAAGAGCAAACAAAAGTAGAATGAGTGAAGTGAGAGATTTCATAAGACCAAGACCACGTGACTCGCTGGTCAATGCTGCCGATCATCGTCTGAGGAGGATGATTGCGCTGGATGTGTCGTGGCGCTTCCTTCAAAGAATTTGCCTCCCCCTCGACAGCAGCTGGTGCTCCCTCAGGTGCTGCCGGTGTAGGCTGAGGAAGCTGCTCGAATGGCCCCCAAGTGGTGGAAGAAGAAGGGTCGGGGCTATGAGCTGAAGTCGACATTGCAGGGTCGACAGGGGCAGCCAGTGGAGTCGGCTCGAGATCACCCCGATCGGCATCTTCCTGCTCCTCCTCCACAAAGATGCTCTCACCATACTCGTTGTCACCCGCACACTCAAAGACAAGGGTTGTACAAGGCATAGTTTCATCAAAGGTGACTTCACAAGTCTCCATCACCCAGTTAGTTTCAAGGTTAAGAATACGGTAAGCAGAAGAGTGAGTAGCATAACCAAATTTCCCTGCTTCAAGATGAAACACTTGCAACCAAACACTCTAAAGTGGCTCACTTTGGGTGTTCGACCAAACCGCAACTCATAAGATGTTTTCTATGTAAAAGCTCAGAGGAAAATGCGGTTCGAGACATGGCAAGCAGTGTTGATCGCTTTGGCCCAATATCTCCTAGCAGTCCTGTGCTCATCGAGCATCGTCCTAGCCATCTCAACAAGAGTTCGATTTTTGCGCTCAACAATGCCATTTTGTTGAGGAACATATGGCGAGGAGAATTGGTGCTCAAGACCCACATAAGAGCAAAACAATTTAAAGTTATAGTTCTTAAACTCCGTGCCATTGTCACTGTGGATTGCTCGCATGGCACCCTTGGGAAACTCATTTTTCAAATGAAGGATCAAATCACGAGCAAATGGAAAAGCCTCATCTTTGCTCTCCATGAAAAACACCCGAGAGTATCTCAAAAAGTCGTCCATAGTCACCAACACATATCACTTCCCTCCCACTGACCTAACTCGAGCTGGACCAACTGTGTCTATGTGAAGAAGCTCTCCAGGTTGTTTAGTCATGATTTGGTTAATAAGGGGATGGGAAGTGGCAACCATTTTCCCATGACGACAAGGGTGACAAACCAAGTCCTTCTCAAACTTCAATTTGGGCAATCCTCGGATTAGGTCCAAAAAACTCAACCTAGCAAGTAGATCGAAACTCAAATGACCAAGCCTCCTATGCCACTTTCATAACTCAGAGGAAGAACTGGCCATCAAACACTGAGTGGAGCCAAAAGAGCGAGAGAAATTGGCTCGAAAAACCCGATCGAAGGAAGCAACCCAACATACAAGATCACCCTAAGAGTCCAAAACTCAAGAACATCCCGTCTTAAAGCGCACTTCGTAACCATTCGAAAGGAGTTGTGAGACGGAAAGCAAGTTAAAATGCAAGTTGGAAACCAAGGCAACATCCTTAAGGATAAAGCTCTCATTAAGCTAAATGGAACCACATGAAAGCACTTTATCATTACTATTGTCTCCAAATGTGATGTACTCCTTACATTTCATGGGACTGAGGCTAGAGAACCAATTTGGTTTTCTAGTCATGTGGCGTGAACATCCGGAATCAATGAGCCACATGTTCTCCAACTCGATCTCCTGCATCAGTAAAAAGGCAGAGAATGAGAAAATGGCACAACACTAGGGTTAGTGAAGTAAGGAGGATACTAGTGCTGGCTCACTTGCCCTGAAAAGGAGTAAGGAAAAGCACCATACATACCAAGTCTCATTTGAGGGGAGCGATCACCATGTGGGGGAATATGTGATCTGCTAGAGCTGTAGGACGGAAAGCCACCGCCATGAGGCTCAAAGTCGTATTGGTCACGACCTGAACCACGCGCGAGCATGACCACCTTGTGGTCTGACACCTTGAGGCCTAGCACCTTGAGGCCTTCCACCTCTAGGCCTAGCAGTGCGCCGGAACAGAGATGGACTTCTCAAGCAAAGCAATTTTAGCAACTTTTCTTCTACCTCAGTTTGCAAAAGAGAGCAAGACTTGTAGGCACCCAAGTTAATAGGATGAGCTCTAACCTCATCAAGTTCATCAAGTAAAGAGGCATACTTGGATTGTAAGGTGACAAGGTTAGTCATATGGATAGCACAAGCGTCACACTCAGTCCTCTCAGTAACCAACACCTCATTTTTCTTAGCCTCAGCTAACTGCTCAAGCGCTACCTCAAGTTTCTTCTTCAACTCTTTCCTCTCACGAACAACAAGCTTAAGAAGAGAATCTTGCTCAAAAAGGATTTCACTCATCGTATCATTTTTAGTAGTGAGGGATTCGATTGTGGGAGATACCTCTTACTCGGAGTCATTGACTTGTGCCTTGCTGACACCATCCGCCTCCTCGTCACCAAGCACCATGGTGTAGAAGCCTCCGTGGGTGGAGACGGCGTGGAAGCAGAGCCCATTGAACCGGTCCTCGGTCTTCTTCTCGGACTCTTCGTCGTCGGAGTCATCAAGGTTGCTGAGAGAGGCGATGCACGCCTGTTGCTTCTCTTAGAACTTCTAGAATAGCTTTAGGCGTCCTTGTCAAAGCCTTCCTTCTTGGGCTTGCGGGATGTGTACTCGCGCTTGTCCTTCCGCTTGCCATAGTCGTACTTGTCGAAAGGCTTGTCCTTCTTGGGGCAGTTGGCGACGTAGTGGTCTGGGTCTCCACACCCGAAGCATTCTTCCTTCTAGCCACCATTATTGACAGCAGAAGTGGCAAACGGATATACCACAAGTGTATGGTAGTCAATGTAGCCTTCACCGGGAGTATTCCAGATATCATACTTTCTATAGAGAACTTGAAGTGTACTAACTAGGCTCAAGGTCGTCCAGTGATGAAACGAAGGGTCTAGGATAACAGGATAGAGTGGTCTGTCTAGTAGTAATATCTGGCCTTGGTTTTCTAAGTATAACGAGGTTAGTCACCTCACCCTTACTAGGGACGATAGTCAAAAAGGTAAGTCAAGTTAACAAGGTTATTCACCTCCTCGTTACCAAGGTGGCTACCCTGCTCAGCCCAACTATTATGGTCAACTTGCCTACAACAAATGCGAGGAACTCTAAACACTAGCAGAATCTGTCACCTTACCGCTAGGCGTCAACACACTGCAACAAGAAGTCCACACTGGTAAGATGTAGTCTATACACTAATTTTTAAACCAATCTCACTACTCTAATCCTTGCAAGGGACTCGAGCACTTTAACAAGTAAAGCAATGTGCTAGCAAATGATTCGTATACTTAAAGTACTACACTAGAATATTAAATACTAGAAGGACTCAGATGTAAAACTTACAAGAAGATTCGCATCCGCTGAGATGCTCCTTGGAGAAGACTCCTGACAGGACGGGACTCCTCCTTGGAGACTCCTCACTCTCTTCCCACTAACATAGCTAAGATACTAGAGAGTGGCTTTCTCCTAAGTATCATGCTCTAAAGTGAAGGCCTATGGGGGGTATTTATAGGTGGAGGTAGAGTAGGGGCTACTCCAGCGCCATGTCATCGATCCGTGTGCCTCCCATCCGCCACCATTTGGATCAAACTGACCTCCAAACGGCCTTGGATGGAGGGCAGGGATACATCCAAGCACATGGAGGCATGCATAAGGTTGGTGGAATGACAACCGACCTGGTTGGGCCCAAGGAGGGGGTCGGCCGACCCTCCTCTGGTAGGTGGGCCCAGCTAGGCTCTTCTGGAAGGTTGCTCATGACGATGGAGTGAAGCTGAGCTTCAGGGCCCACCAAGTGGGGATCGATCGACCCCCTCTATGTTAGGTGGGACCATGGTTGAGTGTCGCCACATGTCATAGAGTCCATTCCAGGTGTTGTTTATCTTCATGTCATATCGGTTCCTTCATTGTGGGCCCATGGATCCATGTGACTTCATCTTGTGCGTTGAGAGGAAACACACTTATGATCCAAGGGTGGCACTTGCTTGGGACTTTGTAGGGAGGATCCTGGTTGTCTAGCAGTGGCTCGGAAGGCCCCATAAGGGATCGGCCGAACCCACTTTGGTGGAACCAAAGGTTCATCTTCTACAGGTAGCTTCTCCATGCAATTCAAAGTACAATGGCGGTGCTAGGCCCATCAGGGTGGGGTCGGCCGACCCCATTATTGTACTCATCTTTTGCACATTGTCTCTAGAAGCTATGATATTAATGAATGTGAAGTTGGTTTCTCAATTAGCCATACTTGGTTGGTTGTCCAACCTTTGTATGGAGCTTCCAAACACTGAAAAGTACCTGTTCTGAGTGCCTGCAATCAAATAATAACAAGTACATGTGGAACCAAGTTATTTGTACCTAAGTCACTATGTATTTGGTGGTTTCCTTCCAGAATGATTGTCTTGTTGACGGTTTTGATGGGGTAAAAACATGGTATAACTACTGTCAACAACCACGTCGGTGATTCAGGCAGTTGTTGTGAAACCGTGAGAACTGACCGATCACCAACGCCAGCTCGTCATCTCCAAGACCCTTTAGCTGCTCCTCTATGACAGTCAACAAAGAAGACATGGCAAAAGACAAGTGTGAAGTGTCAGGACAACTTGAACTTGCTTTACCTGACACCAAGCCATGGAGGGAGCTGGGGCAGACGGATTCTTGATCTTCGCCTATGTCTGGAGGTAGAACTCAGTGGACTTATGCTTGTTGAACAGCTCGTCCACAGTGAGGGTGTAGTAGTTGGGTGATTCAAGGATTGCTGACACCTTCACATCCTATACCTTCAGATCTAGAGCATATAATAACTTGAGTGCTCTCTCATGATCATCATAAGGCATTTGAGGGTTATTTGCCTTCATTTTGTTCACAATTGTTTGAAGACGAGCAAACAAAGAGTCAATTGATTCACCCTCCTGCTAAGAAAAGTTCTCATACTCTCTCTTGTATGTCTCGTAGAGTCTGGTTTTGATTTGGGGTGTCCCCTGTGATAGCTCTGAAGCCTCACCCAGATCTCATGAGCAGTACGGTAGTCAAAAACATGCTCAAACTCGGGCATAGAAAGACTCATTAAAAGAATACTATGAGCCTTGTTGTTCACGTTGTGTTGGTCAATCTGTTCCTGACCCACACGAGCATTAAGCACCTCGTAGTTGGCATCTTCACAAATTTCCCAAACATGCCAGTCAATCCCCTGAAGATATGCGGACATGCGAATCTTTCAGTAGGGGTAGTTTGTCCCATCGAAATGTGGCAGTTCCTAGAACTCCGATCCATATCGCCTTCGTGGATCACGGACCGGTTAAGGTGGAGTGATCCTTAACCGGCTCTGATACCAATTGAAGGACCGCAAACGACAACTAGAGGGGGTGAATGGGAGCCTTAAATTTTCTTTCAAAATTTAGTTCCTTGCCTCTCTCACCTTGCCCCAAAAACTCAAACAGCACCTGTCAGAAAAGTTCCACTCGAGAGCAGAAGCCTGTAGGAGCAAGCGGTGCAAGAAACATAGTTCAGAAACACAAACTGCAACCAAAACAACAAAGGTCACTGTCCAGTTGGCCTAGCCGGTTCTGGCAGCCGACTTAGCCGGTTCACTCGGCCTAGCCGACACTACCAATCAGCTTAGCCGAGTTGGCTGCCTGACAGCTGTTGATAAGAAAATCGTGCCAACACACTAATAAGGCCCTGGCAAGAACCAAAGAGCAGAAGAACGCTCTGTGATTCTCAAGACCTCGCAGGCAGTGCCGATCCACCGAGAGAAGCGTGCCAGCCAACTTGACCTACAGTTGACAAGGAGATAAACGAGATCAAATGCTGGAACCTGCAGGTGTGTTCCAGACAGTTCCAAGATGTGCGGCCATGATAGCCGATTGATAAGGAAACTAACTAGAGAGTTAGCTCTATGCATTGTAATCATAAAAAGAGATAACGATGTAAACAGAACAGGCTGTAAAGATGCATAACTCTTAGTGTAATTCTATTAGCCGATCATGTTTAATCATTATCAGGTATAAGCAGATAGCACACATGTAAAGTCACCGAATAGACGTGAACTACCCCTAGAGAGACCGTGACGCCGCTCTCCACGGACAATACATCATCCGCCTCTATGAATAGACAAATCTAGCCGATAGCCGATACACGGTGCTATTCGTGAAAGCACAACTGGATCGGCTAAACTAGCCGATACAGGGTCTATGAAGCAGGAATAGAAGCAAACAAGTAAATCCATCTCAATCTAAGACTGGTCTAATGGGCCCGCGGTCTTAGATCAACCTTCATTAACTTATCTAATTCTAAACCCAACAGCATGTAACGATCAAGATTAAATAGGGATTAGCCGATAGAAGCATGATTCAAGCATAGAATAGATCTAAACATGATAATTACTTGAATCTAACAGATGTGGCCAAATCTACTTAATCTTAGATCGGGCAATGATATTGTTGTATAGAATTAACCATAACAAGCAGACAATATCGGTAACTTGATGAATCTACAAGCTTGCCAAAGCCAATAGAACCGATAACTTGTAATAATAAGTAGATAGACCATGATGCCGCTCTCCACAGACAATACATCATCCATATCTAACTTTCTTGCTGCAATACTCATAGATAGACCGTGACGCCGCTCTCTACGGACAATACATCATCCCTATCCATGAATACTACAGGGGTTGACAATAACTCACCAGCAAGAGGACGCCGCTCTCCATGGACAATACCAGCCTGCCTGAAGATCTCGTCGAGAATCTACGTTACGTTACTCCTACTCCTACTCCTAAGGTACAACGTGATAGCTGGTTTTGTGTTGATCGTGATGATGATATTACAATGGCCGGGGCTTTATATTTATAGCCTGGGCAAATAAGAGTTCTGATGAGAAAATAACTAAAACTATGGAAAATTTAGATAACTTGGACTCCAATCTTTCCCTTTTGTTGAAGCCCGACGTGTCCTTCCTTCTTGGTCGATCCGGATGCGGTCTTTTCCCAAATACGTAGTTAGCCGATACACCGGCCACAATGTTGATTCGGCTTTTCATTATCTTGATCAATCGCTGCCACATCAGCCTCAATCTATTCTGACACCTGGTCCCACGCATGATTCATCGTGCCAAATTTAGGTGTCAACACATGCCCCCCAATTTTGGGATAAAATTGATTTTATTCCAAAATTTGTATTCCTTCTCCTTTTGCCGATCAGTCGATGTATCCGAGAAAGATCAATCCACTGTTCACTTAAAATATTGTATTTCTGGTCCTCTTCTTCTTTCGGCAACTTTCAGTAATAAATGCAATCATCTTTCTCACCGACCATTGTTCCACTTTTTCTTTCTTCCCTATTTTGTTTGAGAAAACCCTACTTCACCATGGCGAACGGACGCCGGATCAGGTGTTTTTCTGGAGAAGAGGAGGTTGATTCACATCGATCTCATCGGTAAGCTCATTGCACTTCCTTCTTTCCGTACCTTTTCTGTTTTTGCTGATAGTCTTTCACTTCTCTCCTTTTCTTATAGTTGTGTCAGAGAAACTATCGGCCCTTCAATTGTTGTTGTGCTGTTCCATCATCATCTGATTCCTTTGCACCAAAAACAAGATCAGTTCATACAAGTGACCTGCAAACTGATGAATATATAGCCAAATCTAAATATTCAGCAAATGTGGTTCCTCATTACCCTCAGTCTCTTTCTTTCGTTCAAAGAGAACTTGAAGAAAAGAAGAGAACAATAGATATTCTTCTTGAGCAACAGACCATGCTTGTTTCTAGAATCTCTGGTAAATATATTTTCTTTAGAATTTTCTCTACAGATTCTTTTATCTTGGCAATCAGTATCTTCAAGCATTTATTTTGTAGATCTGACTTCCCATCTTGAGGGTTTGCAATTGACTAGAATTAATGCTGCAAATTTTGTAAATGTTCCTGGTCAAGACTTTAACAATATTCCTCCTCGAGTTCATAGCATAGCTTCTTATGGAGTCAGAGTAGGTGCTGTTTATGCTCTTGCTGCCACTCAAGCTTATACAGGCGTCAGCATGCTTGGTCTTGCAGTGAATCTTCCAGATATCAATGAGGTGCTAATGCAGGATTCTGGCATTATTGGGACTGTGGCAACAGATATCTCTGATAGACTTGATCCAGCAGACATAATCAAGTATGCATGAAGAAATTTTGAATAGGATGTTGCTTTCTTTTGTATGTAGATAGAGTACTTTACCAGCAATATCATTTCTATCCTTTCTATGATTATTTCCTTGCCTTCTGAACTTTTGACGCTAAGTTTGTAAGCTAAGGAAGACAATCAGCTGATCTGAATTTGTTTTGATATCCCTAATTTAGATCAGCTTGGTACCAATATGTATAAATGGAGACTTATAAATCTGTATAATATCTCTCATCTGTATTTATAATCCTTCTAGAATCCTTTATGTTGTAAATCCTTGAATGATTTCTTTTGCTTTCTTCAGTTTCTAGAAGTAAGTATATCTTATCGGCTACTTTAGCCTATCCATCTTTTTATTAGACGGAACTAATTTACTGATCTATTTCTCACCATTCATATTTGATCCAATGGCCTAAATACACTTGACTCCTTGCCTTCCTGTCTTTCACTATAAAATAACTGCTTAAGGAAATTGGAATCAATTCACCAGCCATCCATCTTCCAAGTTTCCTTCTCGAGAAAACCCTTCTTCTCCCCCTTTTGAACAGTACAAACCTAGTAATGGCAGACGGTCGTGGGTCCTGCAGACATGAGTATCGATGAACTTTTGCAATCCATGCGTCAATGCAGAAGGTAACTGATCTTAAACTTGCAATCGGTTTCCTTTTGGATTTGATTCATTGGTTTCTTATTACTGTTCATAGGCGGCTTGAAAGCCTTTTGAATCTCGACGGCACTAGTACATCGAATTCTCCTCCAGTTTTGGCCGCATCTGTAGTACCGCCGCCAACAGCATCTCCTCCGGTATCGGCATCTCCTCTCGTATCCCCTGAGGCAAAAGAGCAACTACCATCGGACGCCGAATCCGAAGATTCAGGCAATGTGTTATTGCGCCGTTTCAAGGCGGAGAAGAATGAAGCAATAGATCGTTACTCCGAGGCTACCAAGGAGATAAGCCGGATGGAGAACATTCTCGCTGAGTTCCAACAAGCGCTTGACCGTACCCAGCAGGCCCTTGAAGATAGAGAAGCATCTTTGAGGGTGGCGATGGAGCAAAGGGCAGCTGCTGATGCCTAAGTTACTAGTGAGTTTCTTTAACATCCTCTCAGTTCATCTTCATTTTTTTTAATATTGGATGTGCATGACCTCTTGATCTCTTCTTTTCCTCAGGTTTGACAGTGCAGTTTGAGGCACTACAGCAGGCTGCTAATGAAGCTGCTGCTTCTGTTAATGCTTAGGGTGATGACATCATAGAATGATTAGGACAAATCTTTCCTAGGGCCAATGAAATTGCCCTCCATGGTGTTCGTCATGGAGCTGCACTCGCCTTGGCTGCTGCTCAAGAGGTCACCGGCCATAACTTGCTTGGCCTCGATACCAATCTTCCAGAGGTGGTGGAGGCCATGGAGGAACATGCCGATGGTTTTGAAGCAGTAGCAGAAGACATAGCTGATAAAGTAGTCTCTGCTGATGTAGTGAATAATGTGTTCAACTTGTAAGAAACTCTTGAAGCAAATAAGTAAATGATTCCTGTACATATAATGCAACTTCTTTTAGTTTATCCTTCTCAGTATTTCTCTAAAACTACTCCATCGAGGTCTTCTCAAAACACCACTTTATGTTTTGATGTTTTTGCTCTAAAGGCAATACATATTGTATTGGCTCTTGTTCTGATTGCAGGACTTGTATTTTTTGTTCTAAAGGCGATACACTTTGTATCGGCTGTTTCACAAGCCAGAGTGTATAATAACTCGGCTAACTAAATCTGCTCACAATCTAGGATTGCAAATGAAATAATACCATATGCTAAAGTCTAAACTCTTTAATCCTTTCTGCATCGACCAAGAATATTTTCTTTTAAACCATTGACCTGATAGCCAATACAGAAGTTTCCCTAATCTGATCAAAAATCTTTTTGTGAGCCGATGATCCTGATCGGCTATTGGTTTTCATCATAGCATCTGACGAAACCTCCTTCATGTACTCTACCAGAGAAACACTGAACCCTTTCAAAATTCCAATCAGCAGATCCAGCCAGTGCAACTCCATTAGATGAATCTCCTTGGACGACTTCTGTCCTATCCCCAATCCATTGGGTCAAAGTCTGATGCATCATTGAGGGAATGCAACAGTTAGCATGAATCCAATCTCATCCAAGCAATAAACTATATATCCCAGAAGTATCAACCACAAAGAAAATGGTCGGCAGACTCTTGCTTCCAATGGTCAACTCAACAGTGATAGCACCCTTGGTGTTAGATATGTTGCCACTGAAATCTGAAAGTTTCATATCCGTCTGACTCAAATCTTCTTCAATCTTGTCGAGTTTTCTGAATGTAGTGTATGGCATAAGATTAACCAAAGCTCCACCATCAACCAACATCCTTGTTAATGCTTTGCCATCAACAAGTCCCTTTAAGTACAATGCCTTCATGTGCAGATACTTTTGAGGCTTCTCAAATGTGGCCTTCTCGGTTTCATAGATCCATTGGCACACACCTTCATCCTTAGAGTCTTTTGAGTCACCATCATTATGATTCTCTCTATAGGCATTAAATTCTGCAGGCAACATAAAGATGGTTGCAATGGTAGCCGATACTTTTCCTTTACTTTTATTGGCTATTTGCTTGGCTTGCCAGACTTGAGCTTTCCTTTTCTTCTCTTGCTTTTCATCGTTCCTCAAGCGTTGGATTCTTCTTTTCAGACTCCTGGTCAACCCTCCTAGGCACCATTGATCCTCTTGCCAAGCATTCTCTTGTTTTTCTTCTTCTTCATAATCAACCATCTTCTAATCGGCAACTCCTTTACTAGACTGATTATGAAATCTGTACTCATTATTTTTTATGCGCCGACCTAAACGCTCATGGATAGATCGGCGGTTGGTTGTTTCTTGCCTGTACTCCTAATACTGATTACTGCATTCAGGACAGTTATGAAGTGTAGGCAATTTCAAACCTTCGTTCCAACAATGTCTAAAGAAAGGACAATGCCAATGGGACTGATTTTCTTCCCTGATCCTTCTTTCTTTTTCATGATGGCGTCTGTACTTTTCTTCTTCAAGCCATTGCTAATAGTCTCTTTCTTGACGAAGCTGATCTTTCTCTTTCTTGTGCTGCCACTTATTCAACAGGATCCGAACACTGGAACGCCTTCGTTCACCAGCCTTGGAAGATTCAGGCTTTTCCAATTGATGCTTCATCTTGAGCTCTTTATACTCTTCAGCCGATATCTGTTTCTTAGCATCAACAGTACCAACTTTCTTAGCTTTGTCAGAAGTAAGTACTTTGAATTTGCCTGATGCAGCCACCATGTTGGTAGGGAAAGGATGCCCTTCTACCCACATGCTCTTCTCAATGCCAATCCT
>DXKC01002374.1:0-14651 GCA_031170775.1 Cymbopogon citratus
GTGGTACATCGAATTACTTCGGTACATATTGTTGTTCTTTTCCTTATTGTCGGAATTAATTTATGCATCGCTAAACTGCTGTTATTTCCAACAATATCATAGGAGCAAGTCATCTTGAATCCTGAAAGAACAATTGACTGGAGCTAGTTGTGCATATTTGAGACTCTATCCTAATAAAAGGTCTTCAAAAAATGGAGTAATACTAGAGGATCAATTCTTGTTGTATCCTGAAGGAATAATTGAATGCAGTTAGTGTATCAGGTGAAAAACAAGGAAGAAAACTTGTCGCAGATTACCAGAAACCTGCAGCTGTCAGCTTGCTTGAAAGGTTCCCTGTCTGCATGGTGGCCAAGGCCAGCCGACCCTAGTCTGCCACCCCTAAGGGCTCTCTGGTTGCACTCAAGTTTACATAGGAGTATGCTATAACTGTAAAGCAGATATGATTATCTTTGCAGAGCATCTCGATCCTGAGGTATATCAATTGATGGACTGATTTTCAAGATGCTACCTGGTGCAGTTTGCAATAGCAGCTCATAAAAGTACAGTCTTTTTGAAACAAGACCTGCTAAAATTCGTCCCAACAATTGAGAAATGACTTATAAGCATTATTTAAGATACTAGAATCACCACCAATCCAGCTTTCATTACACAATCCAGTTTGTTCCTGCTAGAAGTACAGCCTGTTTACACCAATACAGCTTGTTCACACTTCTTTCTTTACATTTCTTGATTCCATCACCTTCCTTACCTCTACAGCATCTTCCCATCGCCCAATCATCCTGTAGACATTTTCAAGAAGAACATAGCTCAGGTGGTATTGAGGCTCCGATTCCATCATCTTCTTTGCAACCCTCTCTGCTACATCTGGATTAGTATGTGTGGCACAGGCACCGAGAATTGCTGCCCACAGTGATGAATCATCTCTAAACATGGTTACTAAGGAGGTCAACAATGCAATTGTAGTGTTCAATACCAGGGAGGATGCCATGGTCCTTGCTCATTGAGTTGAAGTAGTTCCTTCCTTCCTCAACCATCCCGGTATGACTACAGGCAAAGAGAACACCAATGAAACTAATGTAGTCTGGTTTGACCCCTTCCCTAATCATCTCATTGAACAGGCTGATTGCTCGCTGACCATGGCCATTCTGAGCACAACCACAAATCATGGCATTCCATGTAACCATGTTGCGGACACTGCTCCTCTCGAAAACCATGTACGCGTACTCTACCGCACCGCATTTCGCATACAGGTCCAAGAGTGTGGATTCAACAACGACGTCTCTGCAGCCTCTCATCCTCATAAAACGGCAGCAGACTAGCGCAAGACCGCAGAAGAGTTCCAAAGCTGTACCAGTCATCATCCTCCATATACATATGTCGAAACAATGAGAGAACCTTCTCGTGCATCCCACTCTGACAATACCCCCAAAGCAGGGCGCACCATGAAACTGCATTCCGGATCTTCAATTCTTCATCCTGTCGAACACCTTGCATGTGCGCATCCACCATCATCCCGCACTTGGCATACATGTGTCAATTGTGCTGCTCTCCACGATCACGTTCCCACACAGGCCACGTGTCACGACCTGCGCATGCGCCTCCTTCCCCTGCTTCGCACTCTTCGAGTTCCCCAGCGCCGTCATCACGCAGCCAAATGTGGAGCCGTCCGGCGAGACCCCATACGTGACGAGCATAGCCCGGAACCACCGCAGGGCCTCGTTGAAGCAGTCGTTCCGCACGAATGCTGATATCAACGACGTGTAGTTCGAGGCGCGCATTTCCTCGAACACCCTCTGCGCGTCACCCGGCGCGCCCGAGTGGCCGTACATGTCCACGAGCGCGCTCAGCACGACGCCATCGTTGCCGTAACCTCGCATGACGGCGGTCCCGTGCACGCAGGCTCCCGCGCGGAGGTCAGCACGGCGCATGCCTTGGCGGAGGCGGAAAGCGCGTGCACGCTGGAGGCGACGTCTTCGCCGTCTCGTCGTCAGTGCTACCGTGGCCACCGGAGGCCATGGTCCTGAGTTGGAGGAGCGTGCGGCGCGGGAGGCCCTCACGGAGGAACGCGGCGAGGACGGAGGAGTGCTCGACGACGTCGCGGCGGGGAAGGTCGTCGAATGCCCTGAGCGCGTGGGGCAGGTGGTCCGGGAGGCGGACGTACTCTCTCGTCCCATAGATAATTGCGCATCTTGTCCGAAGAGTCAAATTTTTTAACTTTGACCAAATACATACAGAATAATATCATTGCTTGTATTTTTAAATAAATTTATTATGAAAATATATTCTCATGTCAACCTAATAATATTTTTTACATATCATAAACATGATTACTTTTTTATGTATATTTGGTCAAAGTTAAAAGAGTTTGACTCTTCAGAAAACGAGATGTGTAATTATTTGTGGGACGGAGGGAGTACACCGCGCAGCGTGGGCGGTGTAGGAGGACCGAGTCTAGCGGGACCGGCGAGGAGGAAGCAGAGACGGCAGCGAGGCGCACGGCGGCGGGAAGGCCGCGGGACTCGAGGAGGCGGTGGACAGCGATCACGTCGGGCGGCGTGACTGGGGACGGGGGCATCGTGTTCGTGTCATGAGGTGATGGCGCCGCGCCATGCGGAATTCTTGTCAAGTTATTGGATAGAGAGTGACATGTGGGTCCCCGTTGACACGGCTGGCTCCATCTATAAGCTGAGCACCATGTGTCGAGATAAATCGCGAGGGACCTTTCCTCGGTTCTCCTCCCATCGCCTGTGATCTGGTTGCGGTGCTCACGTCTCCGGCTCCTCGCCGGTGACCAGCGGTCGATCCTCGGCCTGGCTGTGTCATTCTGTGGCGGCGCAGGCGGCGGTCGACATTGGAGCTTTGCGGAAGCACTCAGGGGCGACAACTCCACCTTGCCCTTCAGGTGTTCGACGAAATTCCTGCTACGTAATCACTTATTCCGTCGGCCTTGAATCTCCCATCGAAGTGGGTTTGCTGTCTCGGTCTGCACGAACACTTCGTCGTGAGGCTCGATCCTACAATTCTCCTTCTCGAGTGATTTGACTTGCGGCGTTGAGGCGTTCACCATGGCTCCTCCCAAGCCCTCCGCAGATCTTGCTGGACGCCATGGAAGCACACCAGCAGCACCAAGATGAGAAGTGGAACAGGTTGAAGGAGAAACTGGACCTCTTGCTTGCTGTTGTGACGAACATAGGCTCCACGCAGCAGCAATTGCTGGCACAGATGGATCCTATTGTTCCCCACCTCTTGCTTGCTGTTGTGACGAACAACTCACAGACTGTGCAGCAAGCCTCGCATGATCAGCAGCTGATGGTTAAACAAATGGAAGCCACTAGAAAGGCAATTGCTCGTCTCGCCTTAGAGAATATGGATGCTGAGACAGAGGACAAATCACCAAGGTCTCCATCTCCACTGTTTTCCATTCCTCCACAGCGGGAGCAGCCCTTCTCCAGTGGCCAACCCCATGCTACTGGACCCAGTGAATGTAGGCCTTTTGCCGTGGAATCTAAGTTTGGCGCATATGCCCATACAGAAGCTCTGAATGAGTTGTTCGAGTTGGAGCAAACTGGAACAGTCGAGGACTATGTCACCAAATTTAAAGCTCTACAATTTCAGCTTACGATGCACAACAATGGATACAATAAGCTCTTCTACGTATGCTGTTTTATTAAGGGCCTCAAATGGGACATCCAGGCAGCAGTTCAAGTTCAGGTGCCTGACACTATGGCCAGAGCCATCATGCTAGCCAAAGTACAACAAAAAATTCTCGACAGCTCTAAACTACAGTATCAGAAATCTGGCAAAGCTCCTGTAGCACTTGGTAAGGTAGATCCTAAGCCTAGTCCTCCTGGTCAAACTCTCTGGAAGGCACGGCAACTGCGAGATTACAGAAGAGCCAACAACCTATGCCTTTATTGTGGTGAGAAATTCAATGCCAATCATATTGAACACTGCCCCAAAAGAACAAAGGCTGCGGGTGGCGAGGGGTTTTGATGTGTCCATGCATTGCCATGTAATCAACTTAATCCGGTGACGGTTTTACCTGGTTAGTTTGATCTCCTTACCTAAGTTCAGCTAATGTGCTGAGGCTGGTTCACCCAGGTCCTAAAAGTTGCTCCTGATCCACTGTATAGCAGGCAATTACCTTATTAGTTCTTAATTTTCCGTCTTGAGTGTTTTTATTAATTCCTAGCATTCTTAATTTTAGAGGACAATTTATTACTCGTGTTCCACAGGAAGTCATCTCTTCTCATCCCTCCAGCTTGACCCTTTTCAGATCCATTTTGATTCATTGTCCTTGTAGAAATGCTTTCATTAGCTATCTATATAATATCGTAGTGAGGCTGAATGATAATTTTCTAAATAATCAGTGTTCATCGTTTTGGTTAATACGAAGAAGAAACACATATTTGTGCTCAAGTGATATTAATTGTGGTTAATGGCTTATATGATGATATATTTCTGGTGTTAAGTGTTCAGTATAGGCAAAAAAAATGCCAATAATGCACTATTGTTGGTTCCTATTCGGGAAAAAAACCTGGTAAATGATAGCAGCTCTTCTTGAATCGTATTACTGTTGCAGCTTTCAAACTCCATGGATCCTAACAATATCAACTGGCGAAAAAAGGATGGATGTAAATGTAAGTTTGACTCTTCGATTCCTAAAGCCTTCAAGTAAAAACCATACCAACTAAAATGTTTAATTCCTCCATAATAATGATACACTGAGGCAGTCATACTAAAACAATAAAGCCTATCTGCAATTTCTTACGTAACTTGGAACTAGAAAATTTCTAGTGTAGTTCAAATTCAACATGGTAATTTGAACCATAACAGTCGTGTATATTTAACATGGAAAATCAATATGAAATCGTTTAGTGCAGTTTTAACACTTTTTAGTTGTGACGTCTCTTCATTGTTTGCAATAATTTATAGTGAACTGCTATTGTCAATGTAATTGGATTTTTCAGTCAAAAGAGCCCTATAGTAGAATCAAATATGCAGATTCTTGCCAGAAACTGCTTGTTCAGTTTTTTTCCTCGAATACGCAAAACATTTGTGTATCATTGTAGTTACAATAAGAGTTTAAACATACAAACTATGCACTTCTGGGATGGACCTTTTTGTGTGTGTGAGCCAGTAGAAGATTAGAATTGGTAAACCATAGTATGAGTGTATGACACAACTGCAAAGAGATGGATGCTCTCGATGTCGGTTGAGCTGTTCAGGCTATGCATAACTCTATGTCCTGTAGTTATCATTGTTCTTTATGTGCAGAAATGTGTTGTCTGTTCCCCCACCGCCTACTGCTACCGTCCAATTCGCAGTCATCCTCATTTTCCATCCTTGTATATTGGAAAACAGAGTGTGTGTGTGTGTGAGAGATGCCTTTGTTGTACTGTGTAATCTCATAATTGTTTATGTGCTATTCTCAGTTTAACTCCATAAGAGACAAAAGGGCAAATAGGCCACAATCCACAAGAACAGTTGCAGAGAGTATGCCGGCGTGTTGTGGAGAGATCAAAGGGCAATGGCGACCAACAGGAAAGGGGCGCAGAGGGATTTGCCGCTTGATCATTTGTTTGCAAACTTTTTAAAACAGTGCTGGAATCAGAATGTATTATATGTATTTTTTTTATATAAATTGACAGTTTATGTTTTCAAGATCCCATGCTCAGCTCCATTACAAACTTCCCGCCATTTGTTACGTCAACAAATATTGCCACCAATTTTTTTGAAATTCTGGGTAAAATCAGGTGCTGCAGCTGCTCAATCACAACCAAGATTCGAACTTACACTTTCAGAGGGACCATATTTTTCTTGTTAACATGGTGTCGTGGACCATTAGAATAGTGAGCAGCAAATAAATTTCTCACGATTTACCTGCTGGTTCTAACTGCTTGCTCTCATTTACCTGCTGATCGCCATGGACCTTCCAAAATACTCCCTCCGTCCCAAAATAAGTGTCATTCTCGCTTCCCGAGAAATTCACATTTTTAAAATACCGGTAATTATATATTAAAATATATAAATATATACGTTAAGTAATTAGTATCATTGGAAAGATCTTGAAGTCTAGTTTTTTAATAAATTTATTTAAAGATTTAAATACTACACATATTTCCTACAAACCTAGTCAAAGTTGAGAAAGTTTCACTGGCACGCATCCCATAGCGACGCTCTTTCTGGGACGGAGGGAGTAAGCAAATGGGTGTGGTCTGCTTGGTCTCCTGGTAACGGATTGTGTGGGTCCCGGTTGACAGGGCTGGCTCCAGCTAAAACAATGGGCCGGAGGCGTCTCAGTTCTTGCTGGACGCCATGGAATGTGACAATCATAATTAATGGGCTGGTGATGCGTCATGGGCCGAGCTGCCTAATTGAATGGGCCCATGGAAGACGCACAAAAGGAGAAGCCGATCAAGGGCATTGGCATTTTTCGAAAGATCAGGGCATTGGCATTCAGAAATTCGTTCAGGAGTTACTGTTTTCTTCTCCTTTACTACTCTCCGGTGTATCCGGATCCCTTCCTTCTAGTATCTTCTAGAACCTTCTATTGTCTTCCTCCTATCGTCAATTTCCGCTGCTTGCTTCCTATCCCAGACTCCATCTCTTATATGATATTGGATCCTGCTGCTAGCTCTTGCTTGTGTTGGTGATCCCTTGAATGATTCGGTGTTCTATCAAGTGAGCTGCTAACAATCGGAGTCGAATCCTTGGGAGCAATTTAGTGCTACGATGCCTGGGAAGAGTGCGATGATGCCTGGGAAGATCATTGGTTGCAGGAGCAATCTGCAGTTGAATTTGGCTGAGGGCAACACCCATGAGGTGGACGCCGACCAGGTGTTCGATGGATTGCCAACTTGCGGTTCTCAGAGCTGTTTGCGCCCAAATCGCGTCCTGGAGGTCAAAATCCACAAGGTTTGCTATCCTGTGACAGATGATGTGCTTCGTCAGGTTTTTAGTCCATTTGGCGATATCGAGCAGGTGCAAGTGTTTGGGGAGTTACACCATCTGTCTGCTCAGGTTGTTTTCAGTCCAAATGTGATGCTGTTGAAGCTTTTGGAGAGTTGCATAGCCGTTATATATATGATGGTTGTTGTCAGCTTGATATCCAGTATGGTGTCCCGAGCGAGCCTGATGTTTCCAAGGGCAGCAACACCCATGAGGTGGACGATGGATTGCCTACTTGCAGTTCTCAGAGCTGGACGCCCCCAACTCGGGTCCTGGAGGTCACCATCCGCAATGCTTGCTATCCTGTGACAGAAGATGTGCTTCGTCAGGTTTTTAGTTCTTTTGGCGATATAGAGCAGGTGCAAGTGTTTGGGAGAGTTGTGTCTGCTCGGGTTGTTCTCCGATCCAAATTTGATGCTGTTGAGGCTTTCGGAGAGTTGCATGGCCGCAATATATATGATGGTTGTTGTCAGCTTGATATCCAGTATGGTGTGCCCAGCAAGCCTGATGTTTCCAAGGGCAACACCCATGAAGTTGACGCTCACCAGGTGTCTGATGGATTCCCTAATTACGGTTCTCAGAGCTGGACACCCCCAAATCGTGTCCTGAAGGTCACCATCCACAAGGCTTGCTATCCTGTAACAGAAGATGTGCTTTGTCAGGTTTTTAGTCCATTTGGCGATATGGAGCAGGTGCAAGTGTTTGGGGGGTTAGACCATGTGTCTGCTGAGGTTGTTTTTCGATCCAAATATGATGCTGTTGAAGCTTTCAGAGAGTTGCATGGCCGCAATATATATGATGGTTGTTGTCAGCTTGATATCCAATATGGTGTGCCCAGCGAGTCTGTTTCTATGGTCAAGGGCATCGCCACGGCATGTTCTGTTATCAAGGATGACCTTAGTTCGGATATTCTACCTGTGGACACTGCTGCAAGTGGAACACAAACAAAGGCTGCTATTGGTATGGATATGGAAGCACAGAAAGGTATCAGTGACGTCAATGAGTTCCAGGTACCTACAACACCAACACACCAGCAGCACCAAGATGTGAAGTCGGACAAGTTGATGGAGAGACTGGACCTCTTGCTTGCTCGTGTGACAGACATCGGCTCCACGCAGCAGCAATTGCTGGCAAAAATGGATCTCAACTCACAAGCTGTGCAGCAGGCCTTGCGTGATCAGCAGTTGATAGTTAAACAAATCGAAGTCACTGGAAAGGCAGATGCTCGTCTCACCTTAGAGCATATGGATGCTAAGACAGAGGACAAATCACCAAGACCTCCATCTCCACTGTTTTCCATTCCTCCACGATGGGAGCGGCCTTTCTCAAGTGGTCAGCCTCATCCTCGTGCTGAACCCAGTCACCATAGGCTTTTTGGTGATTCGCACCACAACTATACACCTCTGCCTGAGATGCTATTTCCAAAGTTTGAGGGCGTGGATCCTAAAATCTGGCTTGACAAATGTGAAAACTATTTTTGCATTTTTAACATTCATGAGTCCATGTGGGTCACTGAAGCCGCCTCACATATGGAGGGCAATGCAGCTCGATGGTGGCAGGAGTACCAGCAGCAAAATGGATTGGGAACTTGGGCTCAATTCAATGAAGCGGTGGAATCTAAGTTCGGTGCATATGGCTATAGAGAAGCTCTGTTGTTGAAACAAACTGGAACAGTCAAGGAGCACATCACCAGCAGTTCAAGTTCATGTAACTGACACTATGGCCAGAGCCATCGTGCTAGCCAAAGTACAACAACAAATTCTTGACAACTCTAAACAAAAGAATTAGAAATCTGGCAAAGCTCCTGTAGCACTTGGTAAGATAGATCCTAAGCCAAGTCCTCCTTGTCAAAAACTCTCTGGAATAGTGTATTTAACATGAAAAATCAATATGAAATAGTGTAGTACAGTTTTAACGCTTTTTAGTTGTGACATCTCTCCATTGTTTGCAATAATTTGTAGTGAACTGCTATTGTCAATGTAATTGGAGTTTTCAGTCAAAAGAGCTCTAGAATCTAATATGCAAATTTTTATCCTAAACTGCTTGTTCAGTAGAAGGGTAGAATTGGTTAAGGGGTAGTATAACACAAGTAAAGAGATGGATGCTCTTGATGTCGGTTGAGGCGTTCAGGCTATGAATGAATCTCTACATTTGCAGGTAGCCATCAACTCTGTCTTATATATTAGGTAAGCATTTAAACAAAATAATCAATTAGTATATCTGTCATCTTAAGAATAGCCATATGGCACTGTTTAGCAATCTGTACAATTAGTGGTCATTTTTAAACAAGCACACTTCAGTAGCACTAATTTGTGCAATATGTTTCAGGTAAAACATGTTTGTGTTACTTGATTTCCTATATTTACTTTGATTATTTTGAATCTCCTTATTCTTAGCTGTTTTTTTTCCTTTCCAGTGAAAATGGTGTGAATCCATTGAGATTGTGTTTTTGTTGATGGACCGATCTTCCCTTAGTAGCTATGACTGCCCAAATTATTATACTGGTGCCTCTAATCCTTAAGTGTTACAACTCACATTGCTAACTGCCCGTCTAGAGTAGGCATCCGACACCAAGTTGGGTAAATCATGGGGTGTGGAATATTTTTGGGATGCTGGGAATGAAAGGCATAGTGCTGATACATTTTTGGCTACTACTATTCGAGTCTATTTGACATTTTGACCTAGTGAATGTTTGAAATTTGTTCTTAGTGCATGATTGGTTGCTGAATCAAGTTTAGTTTTACATGTGTCCCCTGTAGTTATCATTGTTCTTTCTGCATAGAAATGTGTTCTCTATTCCCCCACCTTGACTACTGCTATCATCCAAATCGCAGTCATCCTCCTTTTTCATCCTTGTTGATATTATATACACAGAAATTCATAATTGTTTTTGTGCTATTCTCAGTTTAATTCCATATATAGAAGACAAACGCAAATGGGCCGCAATCCACAAGGACGGTCGCAGAGAGTATGCCGGCGTACTGTGCATAGGTTAAGGGCGATGGCAACCAACAGGAAAGGGGCGCAGAAGTATTGGACACTTGATCATTTGTGTGAAAACTTTGTAAAAAGGAGCTGCAGCTGCTTAGGCTGCTGAATTGCTGATTTCTCTCACGTAGGACTGTAGGAGAAGCGGCTGCAGCTGTGGGGCAGGTGAGGCGAACAGTTTATGTTGTTGAGATCCCATATTCAGCAGAACAAACTTTCCAGGCGGGTACAAATCTTGCCACCAGTTTTTGAAATCGTGGGTAAAAATCAGTTGCTGCAGCTGCTCGATCACAGCCAAAGATTCGAACTTACTTTCAGGGAGACCTTATTTTTCTTGTTAACATGGTGTCGTGGACATGGTGTAACAAATTTTCTTAATCACGATGAAGCGTTAAAAAAAAGCTTATCCAATCTGTTAACCACAATGCATCTATACACGCCAGGCGGCAGCAGAGCCAATGGCAACCAATGGTGAAAAATCTAAGCATTTATTGTTCTAACTCAACCCCATCAACTACCTATTTGGCTGCACTCTACAATATTGACGATCTACTGCACAGGACTAGGCCGCCAGAGTCGATTCTGTGTTTCTGCAGCCATTTCTCCATGAGGAGATCCTCACTCTGCCTCAAATGCAAATAGTCGTCGATGTGAAACGACATGGTTCGAGCATAATCAGGGCAGCTGCTTCGGCAAATCCCAACCTCACCGAACTTGGTCAGTAACCCATCTTTAGAGGCAACTGAAGTGGCATGGTCTCCAGGGCTCCAACTCCCACGGCTGCTCTCAGTCTGATTGCTACTGCTGCATCGGGTACTTTCTCCCTGAGTTCAACATGCAATTAGAGTGTTGTAAAAAAAAATGCAATTAGAGAGAGAAAAAAAAAGTAACACGTTGAAGTCAATAACATCAAAAATTACTTCATTTCACACAAAATCCTTACCATATAAGTAAAATACAATATTTTACATTTTAAGACAACTAGACAAGACACAGATTACCATTTCTGCTGATACAGATGCTGACATTACCTGGGCCTTGGTTTTGCACGGGGAAGTCTGAAGGTCATTGCTAGTTTCCCATTGCAGCCAGGGAAGGACAACACCATCTGCCTCTACAGGTGAAGCAACTTTTGGGAGCCCAACTGGAGTTTCGGTCATAACATGAAGTAACAGGTCTTTCCTGGCTGAACTTGAGTCACTTCTCTCTCCATCAAAAGATGAAAAGTCAGTGTCTTCAACATTCGACAGGAAATCTTCGAAGTATTGCTCAGCCTCTTCAGTAAGTC
This sequence comes from Cymbopogon citratus, assembly GCA_031170775.1. Classification (NCBI taxonomy): domain Eukaryota; kingdom Viridiplantae; phylum Streptophyta; class Magnoliopsida; order Poales; family Poaceae; genus Cymbopogon; species Cymbopogon citratus. Next base: position 11,228 of record DXKC01002374.1, read on the forward strand.
GTTTTGACATCCTTGATCTATCATTGCTCCTCTGCAATAAAGTTAAGTCAAATTCTAATTCATAGGTGGACCGAATTAACTGGAAATGATGCAATGACAACCAAATAAACTTACTCTTCTGTTCCGCGTCTGTCTTTGTAAGTTTGCAGTCTTTTTAGGAGTAGGTAGCAATTCTCTAACTATCTTTGTGAGCTCATGACCATGTTGTTCTTCTGCTGCCAACTGAGCTAACAATTCCTGTTTCCGCTTCTCTGACTAAAAGATACACCGAAGAAGCAAATGTGAATAATGAATGAAGACTTAGAAACAATCAAAGATATTTTTGACACAAAAAAAAAAAAACTCTTTTTACATCAAAAGATACCTCTTCCAGTTTACTAGTGTAGCTCCTTCGGAGCTCAGTAATAACTTGTGTCGGTTGTGCATCACTGCTTATTACCTTTTCTGAAGGTTCAGATTTTATCACAGCCTAGAAATGCACAGAAAAGAGCCAATGAGCTTGAATAATAATTAAAAAAAAGTGGTTCTAGTAAAAAGTATGCATAGCAAGAAAAGGCCCAAATGGAAGATATGACGTCAACTCAACAAATCTCATTTTTTAACCTAGTTATTACTCTTCTATTAAGAAAATCTTCAGTCAAACAGATGCTTCTGCAGCATCAGCATGCCACCAAGTTACTACAGTTCTACTCAACCTGACTGTTACTTACCCAGAAACTAATGTTGTCTCAACTGAAACAGAAATATTCTTCACATCCTTCAATGATATGTGAAGTTATAGGTTTAAGATGCATACTAACCATACTTCGTATAAATAGAAAGCCAATCCAAAAGCATGGAGCCCATTAAGTAAGCACTCCAAATGAATATAACATTTTGTTCGCAAAACGTACCACACAGGATCATATATCAGTGCTAATTTTGGCAGGTCAGCATAAAACAAAACACAAGTGGCATACAAAGTATATCATCTAGATCAAAACCGAATCATGAGCTTAACTCAGCTCCCGGTATGCCTCAGATTATGAAAACCTCTATTTGTAAAATGTAAATCAAACTAGAGGCATTAGGGACCAAGTACTAAAAACATAAACTGCACGTAATATACAAGTGAACTTTCTAGAATTAAGGTAAGATGGTCAATGAAGATCCGAACCCATCCAGTTAAATAGTTCTATAGAGAAAAGTCGCTTGCATTGTTTACATTGCCATAATCCATATCATTATATCAATCAAAGCTTTGTTGTACACATAAGCTGTTAGAAAAGTTATCTATGTGACTATATCAAGGGAAGCCAATGTCCAATGGTGAAGAGATAATAAAGGTCCTCACTATGGAAAAAAATACCTTTTCAAGCTGACTTCTGATTTCCTCCACAGCTTGCCTAACTTCTTTCCGCATTACATCATACAGTATATTTCCAGCTCCATCACCAATAGGGTGCTCCTATCAGATTGCAATATAAGAGGAATAGTAAAGTCTACTAGCTGTTTGCAAGTTCTAGTTTCAAATTTAAATACTGAATGAAAATTGTGAAACCTTGTCAACATCATAAACTGTACAGCCTTCCTTTTGATTTCTGCTATGAAAAGAGTACGAACTCCTAGACTCATCATCAGTTATTGAAGAATGGCTCTGCAGAAGTCAAGATAAAAATAGAAACTAAGAAATCTCAATCATAAAACACAACAATTAAAAGTCGAATCTACAGCAGCCTCCATCGTACAGCCAAGATTTAGTATGCACCAAACAAAAGATAGCACAGACCTAACTCTATTATGCATCTATGAATGGAACACTTAAAGCTAATTGTAGAGGCTGGTGCTATGATATTATAGCAGTACCTTTTCTCATAAGGGTAAAGCAATTTAATATCTTATCCAATTTCAGTCCATGGTATAAGGATTATTGTACAGCTAGCGTATCGTATGCATTGTGCTTGTAGATGGCTCTATATATATATGATGGCAACTCCACCCCCCGGCCCCGGGGTGGTGGTTCCACTGCCTTCGTATATATAGAGCTGTGTACAAGTGCAATGTGTATGAATGTACGATACGGTAGCTATACAATAATCCTAATACACGAAATGTAAAGAAGAGTAGAAGACATAGGTACTCACAGAGCTGCTGTCTCGAGAATGAAAGAAATCCTTTTGACTTGTAGACCTCTTCAAAGTTTGACTTGCTTTAGATGGCTTATGGAGTGAATTCTGCAGGCTATTGCCACTGCTACTTTTGGTATGTATCCCCCTGGAAACATACCGGTGAGAAATTTCCAAGTCATTCTGCACCCAAAAGCATAAACCAGGGATTAAATAATAAGAATGTAACTGCAACAGAAATGTACAATTTTACATCAAACATAGAAATGGGACAAGTTTAGAGTAAGTATTAGTGTATTACTGGGCCTTCAAAAGGAACAAATATTAAATACTTGAACAGGAATCATAGATCACAGCAAAGTATTCAGAAACTTGGATTGAGTAAACATATAACATATTTTTAAAAAATATAACGTGAGAATCCTGAAGCAAATTGAACTGAAAAGCAGACTGGCAAGTATAACTGTGTCACAACCACACGGTTTTGCCTTTTGGCTTTTGAACTTGTGCAGATATTTTCATACCAGATTGGCAGACAATGAAGCTAGCAATCAAACAGATAGTACAAGGGGAGGCAGGCATCAACCAAACAACTGAAGAAACAATAGATTACGCAAACACAGTATCGTGCATATGTTGCATTATCGGATACTATATTGGTATATGAAGCCTGAAACACACCATACGCCAAGTATAGAGCTAAACCACACTACCTTGGAGGAACAAATGCTAAAGGCAGTGGAGGAACATAAGAGAAGAATATTGTTGTGAGTAAAGTAACATGCTCGCTTCACAATTTTGTCGCATAATGGAAACAGAACTTTACCAGATTTCCTAATAGATTAATGGGAGCAGACAAAGCACCCACAAAAAACATAATTCAAAATATTCCCAAGCAACTTCAATAGTCAGTTTAATCCAGAATTCAATCCATCCCTAAACTAAATGCCAAACAACATACTCCAGCAGAAAGAAAAACTAGAGTACTTGGCTACTTGCCAACACTTACATCCGAATCGCACCACCGTTGCCGATCCATCGAGGCGCGCCGGTCCACCGACGCATACCGCTGCCTCCTGGCTGCAGCAGCAGGGCCGCCGGCATTCCCAGCATTGGCCGCCACGCCTCGTCGCTCGGCCGGCGGCCGCGACACGGAGCGGCCGCGCTGCCGCGAAGACTCCGTCTCCCTGGCGTACCGCGCGGTGGAGCTCCGCCGCCCGCCGCCGCCACGCTCCGCGGGGGCCGGAAACCTCGACCGCCCACGCGCAGCGGTCTCCACCACCACCTCCTCGTCGTCGTCGCCCTCGGACTCCGCCCTG
>DXKC01002377.1:0-12952 GCA_031170775.1 Cymbopogon citratus
TATCCTGCGTAGTGGCACAACTTCCAAGTACAAGTGGAACTAGGTCAATAATAAATGTATATGTGCATAAAAATATCTATTTCTCCCGTTTTGATCTATAATTGGCGGTTATAATTCGGAGTTAAGGACCGCCAACATCGGCTCAATCTTTGAGCTTATGGTTTGCCTTTAGATGTATGTAGCATTGTGCTTCTTCAAAATATGCAAATTGTCTTTCTTTTATTCTTCTTCTTTCTTGTTCTGTCAGGTTGTTGAACTTCTTGTTTGCTACTGCAACTGTGTTATCTTGCCTTGGTCTTTTGTCATAACTCCTGTCGTCGTTTCTTCATCTCCTGTTTTGACTGTCTCTATTATCGGGAAATCTTTTTCGAGTCTTTTCTTCGGATGAAATAAGTTTCTCGACTGCTTTTTTGAAATCTTCATTTGTCTTTGGGTTCTCATAATTGAAATCCTTGTACTGCCACCTTGCTGCGATTCCATTTGCAAATGTTTCAATGACTTCTCTGTCTGTAATTTCATACACTTGTGCTCGGATTTCTCCAAACCTTCAGTATTCCCTGAGTGTTTCTCCTTATTTTTGTGTTATACTTACCAATTCTGCTGCTGTCATTGGGTGTATGATGATGCCTGCGAAGTGGTTGCATAATTATCTTTGTAGGTCGTTCTAGTTTTTGATGGATCTAATTCGCAGCTTATCGAACCATTGAAGAGGCATTGCTTCCAGGGCCATTGGAAAAATAACCCCTTGAGATCATTGTCCCCTCCGGCAAGTTCAATTGACTGGGAATAAACCCTTAGCCATTGTTCTGGTTCTACCTTTTCATTGTACTTTGAGTGGTTTGATGGCTTGAACTTGTATGGTAGCTTGAGATCTTGTAGTCTTCCTGCGAAGCATGGGAATCTATCGTAGTTGTCTTTTTTCTTGTAATCTGGAGATGAAGACCTTTTGTAGTAGGATTGTGTTTCTTTGTATTGCGACCTGTATTCAGATTCTCCACATCCTTCTTCCCTGTTCATTACCCTGGTGTGTTCTTGTCTTCTATGTGGTGGGTACGGGCGGGTTCTTTCTGACCTTGGCATCTATGGGTTTGGTGGTCTTGCCCTTCCTCTAATGTTACTGCTTTGTGCAGGCCCCAATCTTTCGAATATTGATCTTCTAGGCTGATTTTCCTTGCGGATGTTGTCTTCTGGTTGCCCATTATTTCGGATGATTCTGTGATTTGATTATCGAGTTCTTGGCTTCTTTTCAAGGCTGCTTCTTGCGCTTTCTTTAGTGCTTCGAGTTGTCTTGTGATTTCTTTAATCTTTTCTTGTGCGTTGATCTCTGCGACTTCCTTTTCCGCTTTCCTTTTGTTGTAGGCTAGTATTTCTGTCTTGTATTTAGTCCAGGCTTGTTTTTTCTTCTTTGCTTTATTCCTCCGGCTGACTCGGCGCCGATTTCTTATTAACCTTGATTGTTTTTGCTCTCCGCCTTTGTCTGCATCTGTCCTTTCTTTAGGTGAGATCTCGGCCTCAGATTCGTCTGAAGAGTGTACTTCTGGCGCTTTGGGGGAGTTCTATTGATTCCATGGCCTCGGCCATACAAATAGTTCTCTTCCGTAGTTTCTTTCTTCTTACTGCGAGTTATTCTTCCTCAGAGCTCTCAGATGAGAATTCGAGTTCTTTTCCTTCTTGAAAGGGTAGTTCTTCTTCTTGCCAACCGTATGTGGGATTCAAGTGGTATGCTTTGTAATATTTGTCGGTCGTCCTTTGATTCTTGAGTGACATGTTACCTTTTATGACTTGTTGAACTTCTCTTTCTTTGTCTTGGTTTGCGAGCACTGTGTTTGCTGGTACTGCGAAATCAAGCTTATTCTTCCTTCCGTGGATCCGGCACTCATGCTTCCTTCCTGCATACTCTTGTACAATCGAAGTAGAATTCCGTAGCCTAAATGGGAACGACTTTGGGATTCTGATGGTCTTTGTGTTGGAGACGCTTCATCTTCTTTTCTGTGTCGGATTCATGGTCTTCTTCTGACTCTTTCCGAGTTGGAGTCGAAGTTGAAAAATTTACGAATTTTCCAGCGAGTAGAGACTCTTCGTCTAGGTCGAGCTTGATGTCTTTGGGCTTCGGATTGCTGATCAGGCGGCTTTGGAGCTGACCATCATCATATGCTTTACAGATTCAAGACCCGAAAATGAAGGGTGTTCCTTTGGTGAAACTCATCTTGAAGATGTGGTCCGTCGAACTCTTGGTATACAATCCGCCGAAAGCCCCTACCTGGCGTGCGAGCTGTCGATGTTTTATCACCGATAGCCCACAACTGGGGTACCCAGGACGGTGTTTTTGTTCGGAGAAGCCTGGCAGATTGCGGAACTCGACGGTTACGGCAGGAAGCTTTGGCGAGACAGACGATTTTATACTAGTTCGGACCCTCGACTTGAAGCCGAGTAATAGCCTTTACGTTCGGTCGACGTTTAGCCTGTTGTGTTGCATTGATGAGTATCGAGTGTGTTTGTTGTGTGTTGCGTGGTGTTTGATGTGCTATTTCTCGTGTCGTTTACAAGGGGTACCCGCAGCGTTCTTTTATAGTCTGAAGGAGGGTTGTGGGTTCTTAGAGTCCTATTCTGATTCTAACAGAGTCCTAAACTGGAAGTTTCATATTCTTCCTATTACAACCCTCCTAGAACTCGCATAACTTCCTCTGTCGTACTCTAAGTCCTTGCTTGTTCTTCTGGGCAGTGGGACCGTCATACGGGCCCACTGCTCTGTTAGCCTGCTCTTTGGGGTACCCGTGGTTTCCCCCGTTGACAAGGTCCATCTCTCATCGGCCGTCACACATAGGGGATGCGACGCGAGGTCATCTACTGTCGATGTACTGCATTCTGGATGGAAGGGAAGGGTGGGCTGGACTGTTGGGCTTTAGGATTTTTTTATGTGATGTGGGATCCTATTCGTCAGTCCATATAGATTGATACATTGCGGTAATGACAATAACTATGGACTGCTGACACGAAAGCTGCCTCTATGGACCAACTAGTTCATATACATTGTGGTTGCTTTAAAACCAAACAGACCATAATAAAAGAAAAAAATACTAGGAGGATGCCCTACACGTTGCTGCGGAACTACGATTTGGAATGAGATTAAACTATCATGTAATTCTTAGAAAGTGATTAACTGTTATAAACTAATGTTAGTGGATAGCGTGGCACGCTAATATAGATAGCTAATAGTATGTTAGTAGATGGTGTTAGATATCATAATTATGTTAGTGGTAGTGAACTTTAATTAATCGTGGGTAGTTTTATGTCTAGAGAAATAGGTTAGTGGAGTTGGTTGTATAAGATAAGGGCGTCTCTAATGGCTGATCCAATGGCTGACTTATAAGTTAGCTCTTAGTATATTTTCTATTTTTAATAAAATAGACAAGGAAGCTAAGAAATAGTCTCATACATATATTTCAAGAACACGTGAAAATGTTATATGGCAACGTATCATATGCAAACCAACCTCTCCGTGAAAACCTGTACAAACCAGATCAAAATAGTCGTCTAAATTCACCAAAAAAATCACACACATAGATGATACGATGATACAATATCTTGTCCAAACTCAACTTCGTTTGTTATTTTTATATCTCACAAACGAAGTCAGATTTGGACAAGATATTTTGCAAAGTTGTGTAACATCACATCATCTACATGTGTGATTTTTTTTGATGAATTTAGCATACCTTTTTACCGTGGTTTGCACGAGTTTTTCGGAAAGTTAGTTTGCACAGAATATGTTCCCAATGTTATATAGGGTTATTCATGTTATGAGCTACTAGTATCGTGCCCGTGCGTTGCTACGGGATAACTTTTGTACTAAAAACACACAGATCGCACGATAAGATAACAATCATTTGAAATCAATAACGACGTTAAAGTGACATTTAATATTAAAAAGCAAAGTTAGTGAAATTAACATAGTCACAGAGTTCGCGGTGTCGCAAGCTCACTGACTCTACTGTATAACCCAAATACAATGGACTGCTTGTTTGGTCAAGAGAGCTTGGGAGGCCCTGAGGTACTCACATGATGATCCATTTTGCTCACGAGAGCTGGGAAGATCCTAGTTCCTAGCTCTATGGGCCATCAGGTTTGATTCTCGAAATGCATGTCAGCTTTCATTTTTTTTCCTATGAGATATACAAATGAGCTTATCATATTCCATCACAAAAACCTGCAAGACACATAAGCTAAATATAGTCCAAAAAGGAGAAGACCAATGTGACAAACTGAAACTGAAATAAAAATATGTAACAATAAATCTTCCTCCGATGGTGTCCTTGTATTAGAATGCAAAGTCACATGTAAGCATTTTTAAATAAAAAAAGAGACCAAAACTGGTCAGGCTTTGTAACAATAGGATAATACTGCCTTCGGTGGCCAAAGAAAAAAATTACTCCGAGTAACCAACCAACCAGAACACATTAGCACCTAAATCATTCCAGTCAAAATTAAAGCACTGCCAAAACGGCCTCTCAATTGCAGACACAGGATGGTATCATGAGAAGTGAGAACTGAGATGGCTCACCAATGAAGTTCTCCAAGGGCACCTTGGCTTCACTGAGCATTGTAACATTTTCTTTCCCAAGAGTAAATCCAGGTAGCTAAGCAAAGAAGAAAACCGGAGATAGAATAGGGAGCATGAGAGTTGGAACTTGTGGGACTAAGCAAGGGCAACCTAGTTTGTATCTGCTTAAAGTGAACCCTAGCAAACTAAACATTAGTCCCACACTTAAGTTGCCACTTGATGTCGTATGAGCTGCAGCAGCAAGAACAACTATGTGGATACTGTCAGTAGACAGAATGGACGATGACAAAGCAGGTTGTTGTCGGGTGGCACCCAAAGCAATAGTTGAATTAGTTTAGATGCCTGTGAGTTTGCAAACAGTGAAATGCAGTATTGATTGGTGTTGCAAACTGCAGCTTGTTTACATAAAGGAGTTCAGCAATGACAGTTTGCTTAGATGTAGTAGATCCCTTTGCTGACTTGAATTTCATTGGCTCGGAATATCAGTTTCAGATACAAATCTTTACCAAGATCCCTGTGAGACTTGTTGCGCTTGAGCGAAATACCCAAGGATCAGATAAACAGGAAATGGAGACTGAAAATAGTTTTTTATGACTAAGAGGCCAAAATTCAGCTTTGGTTAAAAAACTACATGCATGCTGAATGACAAGAGTAGACTAAAGACTGTTGCTCAGTTTAATTTTAACAATGCCAATTGGCAGTTTCAGTCATGATGCATGGAAGTTCACAAAGAACCGACAAAATTATAGTTGACAAATTATTTCCTGGTGTGCTGAGTCATTAGACAATGGAATATTGCAGAGCATATTTGAACAAATAAGTTTACAAATAAGATGATGGAGTATTGATGTGAACAATATAATAAGGCATGATGTATCTGAACGGTAGGGAGCAAAACCTGGATTGCAGCTAGGGGGGTTTGCAGCAGTGCGACAGCCGCACAATAGACAATCAAAGCTGCAGTAGTGAGCACCAGCAGGTAAGTCATAAAGCAGAACCTTGCTATTCAGGAAAAAGCTTGCTGAAAAAGAAATCCGGCCAAAATTTTTGATACAAACTTGACTACATGCGTGTCAGAGAGGCACACCCATATATGAAAAACCTGAATACATGAATGTCAGAAACGCAACACCTCCAACAATGAAATGATGGGTAAAAACCAACCTTTTTCCAAATCAGTGTCAAAATAATTAGAGGGCTAATAAGTATTGAGATGCTAGGAATGCAGGAAGTACTCACGGCTTAGCAATCTCTGTAATATAAAACCTAGGATCAAGGCCTTTAATAATACCATCTCGAACTGCATAAAAGGGAGAAAACATGAGTAAAATGACAGTAAAATAACAATATATCATTGTAATAAACATGTAAACATTCAAACTTGAGAATGCTCTGACCACAAATGTAAATGTGGCAAGGAAGCGAAATGGTAGGTCAGCAGCAAGTCGCCAAAAGGTCCTCTCCTATAAAATTTAGTTCAAGCCAACATAATAAAATTGATAGAACAAACAAATGAACTTCTTTTTCAAATTGGTAGGTCATACAACATTACCGATTGTGTATACAGTAAACTGTCCATATATATTTGTTTCCAAGGCAATTAACTTAAAAAGAATGTTGTACTAAACCACTAATCTGTTCAGCACAAAGGAACAATCTGGTTACCTTAATTTGGAACCAAGGGAGTCATATGACCTTGCTGAACTGAACTTTACATGGCAAGCAGCAACCTGCAAGAATTTTCCTTTTTAAAGAAACAATTCCTATATAAACAAACAGAATATCAAATTAATGGATCTTAATTAGAATGGCTAAAGTGCAAGTTGCCTGTGCTGTAGGTGCATCATGAGCTAGCTCATCGATCTGAGATAGATGAGGAAGTGGTCACCTGCAAACTGGTAAGACTTTGTTTGAGCTCTGAGATGTGCTAGCTACTGCTACAGCTTCCTAACTCATCACCTCTGATCTATCTGCATGTTGCCAATATCCTGAAAAAACCAAATAACACAAGAAATATTGCAACGCGTCTATTTTGTATCAGATTGATTCCTACTCATCTATGGTCTATGGCTGTTAAGAAATAATTATGAGTAATGCATGCAGGTGGGCAGGTGGATGTAGATCAATGCTTCTGTACATTACATTATTTTAGTAATTGACAACGAGAACACTGGTTCATAAATAATTGTGCATTTCTTCCTTGTTGCAAGATTACCAGAGTAATAGCTTTGTTTTTCAGAAGTTCAACAGCACAAGTCGCTAGCAGCAACACATCTGTCTAGTAGTGGTGGACTGTCATTTTACAAACTGTGTATATAGTATTCTCTATAAGACCATGAGGCCTACTCATCTAACCAAACACTGGTTCATCGCATTGTCCAAAATAAATGGCAAAGCTAGATTTTCTTTTTTAAAAAAAACACATGCAGCCAGATCTAATTCACAGTCAGTAATAAAAAAACATATATAGTTTAATCATCAGTATTAGGTTTCGACAAATAGAATAACAAACCAAAGGGAAAATATCCCTTGTTGGCAAGTAAAATTGGCAATAAATTTTAATACATAGATAAGATTCAAGTAAGCACAAACTATACTATACAGATCAATCCAAATTAAACACTCTCGTGTGGAAACGAAGATGCTGCAGGCGGTCCTGGATGCCTCCCTGCTTGTCGTGGCCCACAGCCTCTCGAGTGCTTCTCCGACCTATGAGGAGAGGGAGAAAAAGTAAGAGATAGGGAGAGGGAGAAGACACCCACCGTGATGCAGGTCGCCGGTTCAGTGGCCCTCCTCGCCGGATCGAGCTCCATGAAAAAGGGGCACCGGGCGAAGAAGTGCGTAGAACTGCGGCTCGGCCGCAAGCCACGCCACCAGGCGGGCATCGTGGCCATGCCCCACGGACAGATCTACCAGGCGGCGGTATGGCCAGGCACCATGTAGAGAACCGGAGTTACCGGACTCTACGAGGGCTGTTGAGATGGATCTGCAGAGGGCTGGTGGCGGCAGGGTGTGGCCTGAGCCCTGATGCTGAGCGCACAATTGTACGGCGTGGGATGGAGCGTGCCTCGCGTGCGTGATTGACGCGCGTCGGGTTTTCCTTCTTTTGATTTGAAAACTTTTGATGCAAGGGACGATGGAAGGAGGAGTGAAGGACAGGTCGCACGGAGGCAGACCGAAATCTTTCACCGGAGATTAACGCACGAAAAAACGAGTCTTATTTCTTTCTTTTTATTTGTGTGAGAGATTTTGATGCAAGGGACGATGGAAGGAGGAGTGAAGGACAGGTCGCACGGAGGCAGACCGAAATCTTTCACCGGAGATTAACGCACGAAAAAACGAGTCTTAGTTTCTTTCTTTTTATTTGTGAGAGATGAGAGATTGATTATAAAGGGTGTGTTTTGGACGTTGGAATAAGTTCCATTTCTAGCTAGAAACGCTAGATCGAATCACATCCAAACAGAGTTGCAGCGCCAGGAAACAACTATGAAACATTTAACGTTTTCTTCCACTTAACGAGATACGCGTAACGACGCGGTCTAAAAAACATTTAACGTTTTCTATAGCTGAACTCGAAACGACATGATTTCGCAGTGGTTCATTCAACCAAAGCACATTCGGCGTGGATACCTTTATATCTCAAACCTACTCGTAGATCCCACGCCTTTGAGCAAGCAGAATGACGAGCTATAACAAAGGCGAAAGAAATGTTTCCATGAAAGTACAAAAAATACGGCAAAAGGATAACAAAAAGGGTCCGTCCATTGAGACCATACCGATAGTGTATATGAGAGGAACCGTGATGGGAGAGTCCATGCTTTTGCTCAGGACAATAATGATGGAAAAAAAAAAGGAGAGCCGGCTGGGTATCTGATCTGGATCTTGCTTATGCTTGTCTGAAACATCGATCAGATCGCAGAATGTTGCGACCATGTGCATGTGTGCACGCGATGCACATAGACATTGAAGAAATTCATGCACACGACAAGAAACAAAGAGGGTTACATTACAGATTCGAGAGATCAATTATGGTAACACTACCATACAGAATTTCTGGGAACCCCAACATGCAAGAATGTGGCGGCATTTGCCCTCTTGTTCTGGTCGATCCAACTTTAGCGCTTGCAACACCTTTGCTTTTGTCTGGATTTGTCATTTGATGATATGAAGATCTGATTCAACACCTTCTCGACTTAAACAGTGTTGTTTCTCAGACTCAGATGGACTGGGCATGATTTTTGTTCGCATAAACTGTTGATGGATGACCGTTAAGTATCCATTAGGTGAAAAACAGCCAAATACACAGTTCAGACTGATGTTTGCCAAGTTTAAAACGAACAAGGAAACATTTCATTCAGTTTCCTCTCCTGCTGTTTGCAGGTAATTCAGAGCTGAAACATTGCAGAATGTTAGTACTCACACGATGGGGCAGACGTCGGCGTCGCCTACATGCACATGCGGAGCGCTGACTGACAAGGTCACACGCCCGGGGCTCTCAGATGTCATTTCCAGTTTGCTCAAAAGATACACACACGGTCATATTTCAGAGCTACTCTACTTCGTGTTCTGCAACCCTTGAACAGAGGACAGAGGACTTCATCGCGCCATGGCATCTCACGCAGGCTGCATCACAGTTTCTACTAGCTTCCACAGACCAAATCTTGAACTTATCTTCCTGTGATACGATACACTCCCAGACAGTGAAACCTAGTCATCAGAATCCGACGACAGATCCATCTCAGGGTAAAATGGGCGCAGCAACTTCGCCAGGTGCTCGCCCATGTCCTCGACCTCCTCCTTCCCAAAGCCCCACTCGCGGAGGACCTGCGAGCCCAGCGAACCCCTGGCGACGCCGAGCCTCTGGAGGCTCGTGGACCTCCTCTCGATGAAAGGCACTATGGCACTGCTCGATCTCATACGTGCTGCCATCGGTACTGAGACGACGTCGAGCGAACCCTTTGGCCGGGTTCCTTCTGGATGGCTGTTGCTCAGGATTTCCCCATGCTGGCCTACGCTGCTTCTGAAGATTGATGGGAATGGCAGTGGGACTGGAAGGGGGCACGGCGATACTGAAAGATGGGAGAACTTTGGTTTTGTTGCCCTGCCTTCCAGAGCTGAACAGATGGAGTCCTTCACCTGGGATATGGAAGCCCTTTTCCCGCCTGTATCATCGACAGAATGTAGGTTAGGCAACTTCACTTTACTTTGTACAGCCTAAAGTTTAGCCGCGACACAGATATTAAAAAAAAATCTGCTAAAGTCTTTATAAAGCAAAATCTAGCAGAGTAACAGATGGTATAATAAAACTGATCCTATAGAATAAGATAGCAAACCTGCATCTAAAGCTCCATGAACCACCAAGGATTCGACAGCATAAGGATCTTCATCCTCAACGCTGATTTCAGGGGTCAGAGAATGCAAGCTCCTATGTATGTTCCTCAGATCTTTTCTATCTGCAAATCAGGAATATACAGTCAACAAACAGGATCATTTTCTTTTTCAGATTTGACCAAAAAAGACATTTACTGTGTCTGTGCACCTGTCAAAGAAGGGGCAGGCATTGCAACATCCAGCGCAGTGATCATGTTCTGCCTCCCTTGATCAGATAATATGTGCACAAGCTCTCCAATATCAAGCTTACCAGATGAATGTGCTGAATCTGAGGCTGGACCAACATGCTGTAGCCTAAATGGAACAGATAATGAATGTATTGCTGTTGCACAAATGGCACTAGAGTGGAAGTGTTTTTCATCTTTTACAGAAAGCAAAGGTGAAAAGTAACCTGAAGAGCCAAAGTCAAAAGAAACCACTGTTAGAGAGACATACATCAATAAGCTTACAAAACCTACAAATAATTCTGTGTAAACAATGTGACAGTCATAAGCATGCTGGCAATAGATGTATGTGAGTTATAACAGAATGAGCATTGCATTCACCAACAGTAAGTGTGTGTGAGAGTTGATTGAGGTGAATGATGCAACATCTGCTTGTTTAGTTGGTTTATGATCAAAGATCAGGAAAAGAAACATTTGCAAAAACTAAGGTCCAAGCACTGCTGAAACTGAAAGAAGCCTCAATCGCAATTCCAATTGTGAGTTTACTGTATATTTAGTAGAATTGCAAGGATGCAAACATGCTACAGTGAAGAACGGATAAGAGAATCACAAGTTATATGGCAGTCTATGTAAAAGATTATAAGCAATCAGAAGCATACTTAGAGAAGGCAGTCCTATTGGTACCATCAGATTGCAGGAGAGTGAAAGTTTCGACAATGACACAGCATCATGCAAAGATCTTATCATGGTTTCACGCTGATTTCTGGAAGACCCATAAGAGAGTGGACTCCGCACACAATACAGCAATACAGGGGTATTTGTGTAATCATCAGAAATACTTTCCAAAAACTGTGCAGCAACGCTGGCAAAGCCTCCAGAATCATCCACAAGAAACTGGATACCCTGTAGAAAATGAAGATAATAAACAATTTAAAAGGTCAATACCTAAACAAAAAAGGAGATAAAAAGTTTCTACAAAATTCATTAAATGTGCAAGTGAACACATACAAATGACTAACTGTAAATAGAGTGTTTATAGTTTGCTGTAAAAAGACAAGACCTGGATATGGTCGCATTCTTCAACAAAGAACCTTAGCCTCTCATTCATCTCCTCCATTTGAGACCATTCTGAAACCACCTCCTTTGCAGTCCCATAGTTATCAAACTTGTCAAAATCTGTCCATGATCCATACAGCTCGTACAAGCTCTGAGGGTGATACTGAACTTTTGAATAATCAGTCCAGAATTTGACTCCATTCTCTAGACTTTCAACCAGGTCCTTATCCTCAACACTGTCATTGTTCCGGCCATTGCTAGAGCTTGGGTTCTGTTCTTCTTCAGACAAACTTTGTAGGAACAAGTTGCGCTCATGAGGTTTTGCTACTGATTTTGTTACATTTCCACACCTGCAAGTATTGGGACCAGTTATCACAAGATTCCATGATCTTATCACACTGTGTTACAGATTCGTGCTCTCTCATCACTCAGAGTAAAATCCACTACATTCACATATATCTCACAGCATCAATAGTTACAAAAGCAACATTTTCAACGACAGGCATAAGCCAAAAGCTGGACAATGTTTGGAAGCAATTATCAAGTGGCTGGATGAGTGTATGCAATGCATCATTAGAGAACTCAAGAATTACAGTATTATTAAGAGGTCAAGACAGGTAAAAATGGTTTCTTCTGGCACTGGCAACAACAGTTTTCTACTCACCCTGTTCCAAAAATCATTTTGGGTTTTCTAGATACATAGTTTTTACTATGTAACTAGACCTAGTGTATAATTGGGTGCATAGCAAAATCCAAGATGACTGAGCGAGTACAATTTTATGCAGTTTATCTGAAATATAAGCAGCTAAGACATACACGTGTAAAGCTTCAATCTGCAGCTAGTGCATTTTTAGCCTCATTGCTCAAACAACCAAACTACACTGAACAACTGCCTAATCATCTTCTGCTCATGAATATGGAACACCAAGAATGAATGACGCATGAAGAATTTTAAGGAGAAAATGAACAAAGAAGTAGATTGTGCAAATGATACAAGTTCGAACATCACTTGCCATGTGAAGATGTTGGGCTGATCTGCAGCACTACTGCTCGAACCTAGAGTACCAGAGGAACTTAACGAGCCAAGAGACCCTGCAAATGTGACCACCACATTATTTACACTGCCAGAAACCAAACTACAAGTACACAGCAGCACTCATCCACAATAGAGAAATACTAATGAGCACGCGAAGTGAGAAATGAAGAACATGGCCAACCAACCAATTACCTCGAGAACCGACTGACACCAAGCGAGGGCAGTAGGTAGCAACACCCTGAACAAGTCGAGCAGCGTCAGTGAACGAACGAACACGGAAACAACAAAGATGGGCGGCCAAGCGAGTGAGAGCCTCTCTCTAGTCTCTACCTGGTGTGTCTCGCCGGCGCGGTACATGACGTCCATGTCCAGCGCGGCGGTCCTGAACACCGGGTCGGCGCCGGGGTCGTCGGCGAGGCCGAGCAGCTCATCCTGCGAAGCGCAACAACAAGAAGAAGGGGCTAAATTGTAGAGGCGTCATCGAGCTCAGGCACAGCGAGTGCAAGAAGGATCTTCCGGGGAAACTAATCAATCACCTGGAAGTTCCAGAAGTGGGAGCCGACGAAGTTGGCGAAGCCGCCGACCTGCACCGTCACCACTTCCCTCATCCCTACCTGCCTTCGCTCGTTGCTCCCACTCAGAGCCGAGGGCTCTGGATGGCTCTAGGAACAAGTTGCTGCTCCCACGGTGGACGGAGGGAGATTACGCGCCCGAGCGGGGTAGCGAGCAGTGCCGCGGCGGGAA